>CM031239.1:641665397-641857344 GCA_018340775.1 Taxus wallichiana var. yunnanensis | reverse complement strand
AAACGAACTTATTTACAAATGTACGGAACATTGTTTTATGGTCAAACTCTGGATATTAATGAAAGTGTTTTCCCACAAGGATCATCAATTACCACAAGGACTCGAGGAAAGGGAATAAGAAGATGAGCGGGAATAGCAACATTGCAGAATTATAGATAGCGAATAATTCTTCATGTATGCGAAGCTGAAAAGAATTTAAGACAAGATCATTTGCATTGGTTGAATGAGATTAAATTTAAAGACAAAAGTTCCATAAATAACCTTCTTCGATTCATTCATCAAGGACACAAAAGTTCCTTCTTGGTTGTACAAGATCACTGTGTTTGCAAAGCGAGCATGATGCAATCGAGAGAGACTAACGAATCGGGAACAAATGATCTTCACAATATTAAAGGAAAACAAAGAGATAACAAATAGATAGACAAAGAATGGAAAGCCCTTTTTGTATTGATTTCTTTAAGATCTATTTACACTTTCAAAGCAAATACCCAAGTTCTTCCTCCTGCAAGGAAATAGGCGTGGAAAGGCCATTATATAGCTTCAAGTCGTTACTCTTCGTAACCATTTCTTTTAATTAAAGAATAGTTAAGGATCAGCTGATTGCGATACCTAACTAATTACTGAAAAGAATACAAAAGAATGGGAAGAAGAAAAAGAAAGGAGAAGGAGACAGGTGGCGGCCAGCAGGCTGGGAGGGACCCACTTTGTCTTCGAGAATCCCTTTGCCGAATTTCTTGATGCCTCAGCCTATGTCTACGCCACGTGGCCCGCGTGTTAGGCATGCGCTGCCAGTGAGTCCAAAATCCCGAGACACTTCTCCATCTCTTTATCAAACTCGCGTGAGTATGATAATCTTTATTTGCTTCTTCAATGGTAGATTGAAGAGAACAAAATTTCATTTATCTTTTCCTTAGAGATGGAGCTTTCCTTGAATAGATTATCTTTGACAAAAGCTCGGGGCCGAGCTTTGATTTCTTGCGAGGGACAGGGAAACACGAGTTTTCATCACAGAAAAGGTGACAATGTATATCCTTGGCAGCAAGCGGCGGCAAGTGTCTTGAAAGCTTCTCCTTACCGCACAGTTTGTTCTTCATTTCTCCCAAAGCTTCCTCCAAAACTCTGATCTTCCACTCCACGCTGTAGACCCAGGATTTTGATAGATTGTCCTTAGCATCATCGAAAATCTTATTCGCCAGTAAGATGTTCTCATCTGTCTATCCCATAAGGCGAAGTCTACTATCTGTTGCTCCAGATTTTTAGTTCTTTATCCATGGTATTGATAGTGGAGGAGCTTCGATTGCACATTACTCACCTTTTCGTGGAGTTTGAAAGCTTCATCGATGAAGTTTAATCGTGCTATGCCAGCAAGCATGTCATCCACCATGGCTTGATAGCTCTGCCATGTAGGCAGAATACTTGTGCATATCTTTGATACTTTGCACTTCATCTTGGCTTAGAATTACAGGAGGTGGAAGAGTAGTCAATGGGGTAGGGTCCAAGACTTTATCCTTAGATAAAAGAGACTTGATGAAACACTCGTGAGAATCGGGCTTGTTCTTCCATTTGTTCAATAGTTTGCTGCCCTTTCTCTACCCTTCCATGACTCTTGTATTTGATCATTTCACGGAGGTTGTGAATTTCACCTTCGGGAGTAGACTCTCCATAGGGATTCTTGAAAGCTCCAAGTCGGATGCCGCAAGTCGATTCTGATTTGTATCTGTAGGCTTAACAACATCCAAGAATTGCTGACCTTGGGCATCGGACACTAATGCGGAAGTAGTTACGGCTTTCTTGGCACGAGAAGGAGTGGTGCCCAGCAAGGCTGCAATAACATCGAAATTTGGTCCCAAGCTTTGAGAGGAGGATTTTCTCTTCCTTTTTGTCTGACCAAAGGTTGCACCCAAGAAAAAGAGGAAGAAGAATCTGCCGGGAGAAGCAAGGGGACCAAGAGACAGGAGCTCATGACACTCAGTCATGCGGTATGCTGACTCAAGTGAGATGTGAGTAGAAAGCACGGGGAGAAGCTGATAAGCGGTAGAAGAATCGATGCAAAGCACTAGAAGTTCGGTGCTCTGGACCTCCTTGTCCTTCTCTGGATCTTCGGGAATATTTGCAGGAGTTGGCATCTCACTTTCTTCACTTTCAGCGGAGAACAATGATGTTCTGCGCCCTATAGGCAAATCTGCATGTTTTCTTGGAGGGTCATTCTCTGCAGGCTCCTTCTTTACCTCTTTGAGTTTCTTCTTATATACAGGTAGATGAAGAGGAGTAGATTCGAGTAGGTCCTTGTGTTGATGAGGCGGGAGGGATTTTCATTAGTGTTTCGAGACCTTGGGAGCCCGATGCCTCTCTTATCGGGTGTCGAGTCATCCTTGGAGCTGGATTCTCTGAGTGCCTCTTGAATTCTCGGATCTTCTTATGCAACCGGACCTTAGTCGACTAAGACTAGAGCAAGAATCTCGGCCGAGATCATCCCTCTCTTTCTGTTCCAATCCGGGTCCTCCGGAGGGGTGTGCTTAACCACATTTTCATAGTCATACGAGTATAGGTCAGAATTGTCATCCGGGAGACCTTCGGGAACTTGAGTAGAGGCAGACGAGTTCTTGAATCGATTGCGAGGGAGAACCTACCACTGATGCCTTCTCCCAGATTCAAAATCATCTGCGCATGGGCCCGGTAGTCATCTCGTATCTCGCCCTATGATGGTAGATTATCTTGATGTTCTATTCAATAAACTTCTTCAAGTCAAAGCGAGGTTCTTGGCAGAAGAAATGAGCGATGATAGGGACCAGGGCTCTTTCATGTTACGAGCATCGAGCTGTTTTGCATGTGTAGTTTGCGGAGAGATGGGAAAGTGCAAGCGAAATCTTCTTGTCTCTGCAAGTTACGCTGCAACTTGTCTAGTTGCTGCATATTTCTATCAAGGCCATTTTATCATTGCAGAACATGGGAAGCCGTAGAGTGCTTTGCATTGATGTAAGCGATATAGGAAAATTTCTGAATTGGATGAAATAGGCTCCATCTTTGCGATATCAGGTTCATGGCTTCATCTGAAAACCTTCTAAGCAAAGATATCACCTTTGAAGCAATACGACCACGTACATGGTGAAAGCATCATTGACCCTTCTAAAATTCGATTCTTTGGTCTCAGGGTGAATCATGGGCAATAGGCATACTGTTTGGATCATCTTTGTGTGCATCTATATAGGAGAAACCAAACCACTTTGCGCTTGATCTTCTGCTAGGGTATACATCGGGTATGAAGTCATATAGAACTTCTTTATTTGTTTGAGCGTTGGATAGCTGCTCCGCTAAATTCATGCGATGATCTCGCCCGATTGATGTTTTGTGTTCCCTCGCACACGATCCGATGAACAGGCACATCCAAATGAAACTCATTGGTGGAGGGCAAACCCATAACCTCGAGCCGGGATTATGAAGTCGACAATTCCTCATTGAAATCTTCTCGGAAGAGGGTTTTGGTTAGGCGAGAAGCACCTTTCTTGGGTTCTTCAACCACGACTTCGCCACTCGCGCCTTATATTTGTCCTTTGTCTTGATCGAATAGGGTGCATGCTTGATCCAGGGAGATGACTATAGCATTGTCCAACTCGGAATCCTCGGAGCAAGGCCCGATGGCGGCACATCCAGCAGCAATGAGTTCCCCATGTACATTTGTCAATTCACTTGAAGCGGGGTCAAAGTGAGCTCCACATGAAAGCACAGATGTCGGCACCTGTTGTCTTAAGATTGGGAAACCACGGCAAAAGCAAACCGCTATCATGAATCGTTTGTGCTTTATTGGTGTAGGGTTTGCATCTCGCCATTCTTGCCCAAAAATCACCGAAGTCGAGATGACGAAGCTTCCACGTCCCCAATATTGCTAATGAGACTCAAGCGGAGAAATTTGCTCTGTCCCACTGAAACTTGATCTTCATATTGATAGTCTCGGAGCTGCAACCTAGACTGGAAGGAATTTGCAAAGGGAGGGGATATTTAGCGCGGCAGTTTTCAAATTGCAAGTAAGGTTCGAGCAAAGATAGCATGGAAGCAATGCGAAAAATGCAAAGGGGAAATGCTCGTTATATAGTCGTTTGGAGAGAGGAATGAATTTAATGCGCATTGAATACACAACCACCAATTTGAATAGCATCATACTCGGAGTGAGCGGGAAAAACTAAGTGTGAATGACACTTGGTACGCTTGGGACATGTGAGACGCGAATGCGCGAAACACGTGGCTCGGCCGATTCGGGTGAAGCAGGAGAGGGTGCCACAAATGCTTTGGAATGATTGGGACGAAAATGCGCGGAGTACAGGTTCGGGTGATTCGGTGAAAATGGAGCAGTGGGCCCGTTTGGACTTGGGACATTCGGGACAAAAAAAGTTCGAGCACGCGGTTTGGCAGTTGGGTGAAATTGAAACGAGCTTGCATTTTTGATTTGGGACAGGAGCTCGAAGTCGCGACACGGGAGTTTCAGGTCGAAAATTGGAAAGCTCGCACTTTTTAACTTTGGGACATTTGAGACATGAAAGTCGTAGTCTGCGCGGTTGGGTGTTCGGCGAAATTGGAACAACTTACGCACAATAAGTTTTGGGACACTTGGGACAAAACTTTCCGCGAGCCCGAAAATGGGACAGAAACGGCCGGGGATTTCGGCGATCGGGGAGAAGAGTGCACTTTCGTACTTGGGACTGGTTGGGACAAAAGTTCCGACAGCCCGAAAATCACACAAAATGACCCAAAACATAGATTTTTCAATTTCACGACTTAGGCACTTCGGAGAAAAACACTTAAACTCAAAATTTTGAAATTTTACTCTTATGAGTGGGGAATTTTGAGTGGACAACGGGGCACAAATATATTTACAAGATGTGTATCATTTCGAGTCCCGGCAAGGAGTAGGCACACTACTATCACTTGTTTGTTCTTGATTCTCCTGTAACACCGAGAATAGATTCTTTTTTCCTCATGATTTTCCTCACCATTTTGACTAGAGTCCATCTCTTGACATAATCCCTTACGAAGCAACTTAGTGACCTTGATCTCTATGTCACATTCCATGACATAAGTGATCTAACCTGCCCTCTTCTCATTCAAGTCTTTGTTTAAGAGAAATCCTTTGACTCCAACATGGGACACCAACAGTTGAATTCTATTATTTGAGACCAAATGTTTGAATTTTTATACTCTTGATAAATTTGAGGACATGTTTTTCAATGAAGGAGTACCTTACTTCATAGTCCTCTAAATTCTAATTGAAGAAGGAAACTAGTTGCTCGAATCCCTCTTTATTTTGCTGCACCAAAATGGCGGAAATGGTGTCCGAACCACTGAAGGCATGGAACATGTAGTCCTTGGAGAAGTCGGATTTATGATAGTTTGATTTTGAGATATATCCTCCTTGATATATTTTAAACTTGCCTTGCCCTCTGCTATCCACTTAAATGTCATGCTCTTCTTCAACATCATGGTTATGGGCTTGATAAGAGTGGAAAAATCCGATACAAACCTTTGGACAAAATTGATCCTCCCCAAGAAAATTTGGAGAGCCTTCTTATGGCTTGGCAGCGGTAATGCTCGAATGGCTTCAACTCTTTCTAGATCAATTGTCAATCATTCCTTCTGACACAATGTGGCCTAGGAGATTTCCTTCATGAGTTAGGAATATGCATTTTTTTGGGTTTAGGGACACTTAGAACCTTCTGCACCTTTGTAACATTTTTCTAAGGTGGAAGAGGTGACTTCCTGCATTAATAGAAAAAATAATGATGTTTTCATGATAGACAAGCACTATTTTGTTTATCAACCCCTTGAATGCCATGTATATTTCCCTCTAGAATGTGGCTCCAACATTTGACAATATGAATGGCATTTTCCTATAGGCATAAGTCCCCCATTTGGTAGTGAAGGAAGTTTTGAATTGATCCTCTTCTTTTACCATAATTTGATTATAGCCCAAGTATCTGTCTAGGAGAGAAATTTTTTCCAAACCAGCTACACACAGAGAGATCTAATCCATAGAAGGAAGTAGATAGTGGTCTATGAGAGATGCCCAACCTAATTTCCCCATTTCTTTTCCTGTGGGGTGGGGATTAGTAACCCAACTTGAGTGCTTGATAGGAAATATGATACTTGCCTCTATTAACTTATTTAGCTCTTTCTTCATGAGAGGCTCAATATGAGGGTTGAGTGGCCGTTGCTTCTTCTTGATAGGCTTAGCCTTCGGATCTAGTTCAATTGTATGTTGTGTCAACTTTGGATTAAAACCCCTCAAGTATTCATATCTCCAAAAAGACATCGACAATTCATGGCTAAGCATGAAATCAGACTTCTCTTGTTCAGTACTCATCTTACCAATTTGGAGTATTTTACCCTCTCCCCTTTGAAATAGGCTCTACATCTTCTCTTTTGACCTAAATGTTTCCCTTCTCTTTACGGGAATTGATTGTTTGGGTTGAATATAAACTCTAGAGTCACTAGTCCCTTAGGCAACTTGTTCATCTGTTAATTTGTACTACTTGATCCTCGTATTGTTGTTCTAATTTATCTTGATTCCTAGTGAGAATACAACCTCTTCTTGGAATAGAGTAATGATATGTTGATCACTTTCAAATACCTTCCAGCTTGTGTTATTGTTTGGTATAGCTAGCCTTACAATCACATGGATATGTGAATGCATTTTATCTCTCCTAATATTGTCAACCACATCAAATGTGGCTCCAATTCTTGTAAGATTTTCCCGCATATTCATTTTCTTTCTTTGTGTGGAACTTATGTTGAATTCTTCGAAATCCTTAATGAGGTCCCATACCCAAGTTCTTGTAATTCTTTACATGATTTGTTGGTTAAACTTGGATATCACGAAAGTGTTTTCTATGAAGATCATCAATTACAAAAGGACTGAGGAAATGAGAGTACGGGAAAGAGCAGAAAGGCAACATGCAGAATTATAGATATCAGAGTAATTCTTTATGTATGCGAAAGTCATAGTGAATTGAAACAAGATCATTTGTATTGAATAAATAAGATGGAATTTAAAGACACAAAGTTCTGTAAATAACATCTGCTTAGAACACAAAGTTTCTTAACATAACACAGATTCATTAATCAAGGACACAAAGTTCCTTCTTGGTTATACAAGATCACCGAGCTTGCAAAGTTGAAGAGTATGCAATCGGTAAGACTAACGAACTTGAGACAAATGATCTTCACAAAGAAAATAAACGAAAGCTTAGGAATAACAGAGATCGGATAGACAAAGAATGGAAAAGTCCTTCTGTATTGATTTCTTTGTAATCTATTTACACTTTCAGAAAATATGCCAAGTTCTTCCTCCTTTTTGAATGGCGTGAAGAAGGCCATTATATAACTTACAAATCAGTTACTCTTCGTAACCGTTTCTTTAACCAAGAACAGTTAAAGACCACCTATCGCAGTACCTCAACCCGTTCTGAAAGCGGAAAAAGAAATGGAAGAAGAAAAGAATGAGGAGAAGAAGGCGGTGGCGAGTCACTTGGAGGGACCCACTGACTTTAGAATCCGTTTCCTGAAATTCTTTTGACGCCTCAGCTATGTCTCAGAAGTCTCATTCTAAAGATGACAGCGTATGTCTTTGAAAACAGAGATGACCAGTGTCTTGAAAACTTCATCCATACGCATTGTCCTTGGAATTTGGTCTTGATTGATAGTATCGAGCCATGACTTAAATTCATATTTAGTTTGAAAAACAACATATTCGGGTAGAGCGGGAAAAACTAAGTATGGATGGCATTTGGTTTCGTTTGGGACATGTGAGGCGTGAATGTGAAACACTGTGGCTCGGCCGATTCGGGCGAAACAAGGAGAAGACGCACAAATGCATTTTGGGACATTTGGGATGAAAAGGCGCGTGAAATCACGCGGTTCGGGTGTTTCGGTGAAAATGGAACAAAACGTTTGAACTTCGACTTAGGACATTTGGGACAAAAGTTCGAAGTCTGTGGTTCGGGTGTTTGGCGAAAATGGAACAAAGCGCACTTTTGAACTTGGGACATTTGGGACATGAAAAAGCGAAGTCGTGGTTCGGGGGTTTTGGTGAAAATGGAACAAATTTTGCACTTTTGAACTTGGGACATTTGGGACGAAAAGTTTGGAGCCCGAAAATGGTTCGGGGATTTCGGCCGATCGGGAGCAGAGCGCACTTTTGCAAAACTTGGGACAGTTGGGACAAAAAAAGAGTGAAGTCGCAGGTTCGGGGATTTTGGCCGATCGGGGAACATTGAGCGCACTTTTGAACTTGGGACACTTGGGGACAAAAATTCAAGCGGGCCGAAAATGGGACAAACCGGGGATTTCGGCCGATCGGGAAAGCGCACTTTTGAACTTGGGACAGGCGGGACAAAAATGTCAAGCGAGGCCGAAATACATACAAAATGACCCAAAACATAGATTTTTCAATTTCATGACTTTTCTCCTACTACCAGCTTGACAGAAAAGACACTTAAACTCAAAATTTTGAAAGTTCACCTTCTTCAGAGCAAGGGGAATTTTGAGTGTACAACAGTTGGCTCCTTTTGGGGATGACTTGACATGAATTCAAGGAATGAGGCAAGGCAAGAACTTAGACAAACTCAGGGGAAGCAGACCAGTACCTTATCCATTGGGCACGGAGTCAAAAAGTAGATCAATACGAGAGAACAACACACACACCAAAACAAAAGGAAGACAAGCAAAAGCAGCATTGTACGAGAATATACAAGAGGACTTCCTAATCACCTAGGACTTGAACAACTTGAGATACACCTTGTAAGGAAGTGGTAGAGAAGAACCATCCATGTAATCAAGATAGAAAGAATTCTCACCAGCAAAGTGCACGATCTTGAAGGGTCAGAGCCAGGAATCAAACTTTCCATGGCTGCCACGAGGTTCATGTCTTTTGTCCCATGTGACACGGTGTCTCAACTTGGAAATCTCGAAACTGGCTTTCTTGTCAGCAGGACCTTTACCTTCTCTTGGTGAACAGATATCGATCAGCAACCTCAATCTGTCCTCATTCGGTTTGTGCGGGTACATAATTCTCTTGTCAAGCATCTACGAAACTAGTATCCTCAATGGCCTTCATTAGGTGCGAAAGTGGCGGTTCCACTTTATCCTTTGGCAATTGAGCTTCAACTCCATACACCACTTGAAAAGGAGACATTCAATAGCTCTCTTTGGTGTAATCTGTATGCCCCAAAAAGAGCATCATAGAGCTTCTTGTGCCGGTTTCGTTGAGACTCATTTACTAACTTTCTTATAATAGTCACCAAATTTTTGTTAGTGGATTGAGCTTGCCCATTTCCACTGAGGGTAGTAAATGAAGAGTGAGCAAAGGAAATGCCATACCCATAGCAGAAGTCCATTATCTCGGTGAAGAAGAGAAATTCGAGGCATTATACATTCTGATCTTGTTAGGTACACCATACCTTACCAAGATGTTCTCTTTGATGAATTGCATACCACTTGAGTAGTGCTCTTGGTGGAATAGCTTCCACCCATTTGGTGAAGTAGTCGTGGCGGTTAGTACATGAGTGTGACCAGCACTAGAAGCGAGGATTAAGTGTACCGATGAAGTCAAACCCCCTTTGTTGAAATGGTTCCTCAATCACAGCGGCTTGAGAGGCAAAGAGGCCAATTTAGGTCTTCCCACAAAAGTCGACAAGCCTCACATTTATCCACCCACTTGGATGCATCTACGAACAAGGAAGGCGGTAGTATCCTCCACGGAGTATCTTATGAGTATGTAACCGTTGATGAATAGTGCCCTCCACATGCACGATCGTGAAAAGGTGAGAGCAACTTTCTCTGCTTGTTCCTTGTCCACACACTTCAAAAATCTCCCATCTAAGCCACGCTTGAACAAAGCATTTTCCCATAATACATATTGCTTGACCTCAATTTAACGAGTCCTCTTTTCTTTGGCGGTTAAATGAGAGGGCATTCCCATAGGTGAGAAAATGGGCGATGTCGGCATACCATTCATCAAGCTGAACTAAAGAGAAGAGCGGTAGGAAGGTCAACTTTCTCCTCGATAACTCATGTTTGGCTCCTTGACAATGAGCTCACAAAGACCTTTTCCACGAACCAGCTTGGTCGGCTTGATGTCAATGTCATACTCTTGGACCTTATGACCCAGTTCCCTCTCTTAGATCAAATTCTTCTTTGTGTGAGAATTGACTTAACTTGATTGTATCGGGACCAATACCATGGAATGAGAGTTGAGGATGTAAAAGCGAAAGCTGCTTGTGCAGCGGCTTTAACCCTGCAAAAGCATGCTTCTCCATCATGGTGTACTTGACTCGTGATCTTTCAGAATATAGCTCATGAACGCGATTGGTAGCTCATGCTCATTAGAGTCTTCTTGAGTTAACACAGTAGCCAAGGTATTATCTGTAGCATAGCAATAGATGATGAAATCTTTGCTGAAATCAGGACAGGCTAAAACAGGAGTTTTAGCGATAGCTCTCTTGATACCTTCAAAGGATTCCTTTCCTTCAGAAGACCAACCAAATGTTTGCTTCCCTTTCATCATCTGAGAAATATTCAAAGTTAACTCTGCAAAATCAGGGATGAATCTTCTCAAAAAATTGATCTTACCGAAGAAGGAGTGCACGCCCTTTTTACTGGTTGGGAGAGGAATTTGTTGGATGGCTTGAACTCGTTCAGGATCAATCTTAATACCATCCTTGGAAACGATGTGCCCTAATAACTTTCCCTCAGTGACACAAAAGATAGATTTTTTAGGGTTCAGAGAGATCCCATGCTCTCTGCATCTCAGCAGAACTGTCTCTAGGTGATCAAAATGATCCGCTCTTGTCTTGGAAAACATTGTCAGGTCATCAAGATATATGACAATACACTTCCCTTTCAAGCTTCCAAAAGCGAGATCCATAGCTCTCGGAAAGTGGCACCGGCATTAATAAGCCCAAAGGCATTCTCTTGTAAGCAAAGGTACCCCGAGGAGTAGTGAAAGCTGTTTTGTGTTGATCTGCTGGTATCGACCTCTACGATTGTATCCGAGAATCCATCGAGCATGGATAACATTTCAGACCACATAGCTGCTTGCAAGACCTGATCCATCATAGGCAAAGGATAATTATCTTTCAAAGCGCTGATTCGGGTTCTGAAATCAACACAGATGCGGATCTCACCATTCTTCTTCCTAACAGGCACAATATTTGCAATCCATGTTGAATGGTGAATGGGAAAGATGATTTTAGCCTTCAACAACTTCTGAATTTCCTGAAAGATTGTGTCAGCTATTTTGGGATTGTATTGCCTCTGTTTCTGCTTGAAAGGCTTAATTCCGGGCTTAAGAGGAATAGAATGCTGCATATCTTTTGGCCTGAAGGCTTTTAGATCCTCATAAGAATAAGCAAGAACATCCTTATACCTTTTTAAAAGATCAATTGCTTTCTTCCTCTCATCTGCTGTGCAACATTTTCCAATGTTCACCAGCTTAGGGTCATTAGGACTCCCAATATTGATTTTATCACTCGGTGATTGTTGAGGTCAGTAGAAGCCCTAGATTTCACATACTGTCATGTTTATCAAATAGTTCCTCCAAACTCACCAATCCTTTAGGAATCTTGTTCCCTTTGAGATTGATGCATCCATCTTGATCTGTTTCTTCCCCTTGGGTATTGCTTGTCAAAGGGCACATTCTCACGAGGGTAGGTTGTCACTTCCCTCAAAATACGGTTGTTGAAATTACCCTTGAGTTTCGGGAAGGAAAGCAAATGTTGATCATCATTGAAAACTTGCCGAGTTATTGGTGTTATCGGGTACACTAGGCGATGGACCATCTCGATAGTGAACTTATCTGAGAGAAATCGGGATGAGGGAATCGAGTGACCTGAGGCGCTAGTGAATCAGCCTCTTTGTTCTTTCTCCTAGGTATCTTGCCTCGATGGAGAAAGCATCGAGGAATTCAATGGAATCCCAAACTGATTCGGTAATGTTTGACCTTCCATTTTCACTTGAAAAAGGTTCGACGACTGCTTTACTATCAACTCTGCATCACCACGAGCGAGAAGATTCTTTACACCTTGTTCTTTGGCCACTTGCAATCGAGAATGAGAGCCTCATACTCTTTGTGTTATTAGTATTCTCGAAGCTGCAACTTAAATGAAAAGGGGTGTAGGCCTCCTTCGGGTGACACAGCGAGGACACCGGCTCAGAGAACCGGTGAGAACAACTTCCATCAAACTCTAAAATCCAAACCCCATTAGGACCTTTAGGAGACACTTTGGGGGGTCGGATTTCATCAGGGGACATAATCATGTAGTTTCCATGCCCCATATCCTCATAAAGTATTTGTGCTCTAGGGTCATCCGTTTTCTGCACAATATACTCAGACTGCTTCTCAGGCAGCAACTTCTTCATGTGTCCATTGACAGGTATGAGTGCATGTGACCAGTCCATTTGGATTTCCCCACCCACGTCTTTGCAGAAGTTCCTACTTAGCAACATCCCGTATGAAGGGGGAATATCTGCCACTAAGATGGTAGCCAACACTTTCTTCTCGGGTAAAGCAGCAAAAGCTACTTGTGCATCTTTAATTCTCCCGACCAGGGGCACTTCCTTACTCTCCATAGAGTAACAAGATCCATAAGTGCGCGTGAGAGTTAGGCCTAAAGCATGAGCCACTTTAGCAGGCATCACATTATCTGAAGCTCCGGAATCTATGACACAATTACTCGAGCCTATGACCAGCTATAAGAAGTGTTACATAAAATGGTTTAATTTTGTCACTAGGCGAGGTGACAGCAGCTACCAGACTAGGCTGTGGTGCAGAAGAAGGAGTAGGTAAAAGGCCTTTAGAGGTGGTCTTAGAGTGGGAATTAACAAAGTGGATCATTTTGGCAAAAGCTTTGGGATGGGTTTGATAGTACTCAGCTTCTGAGATTTGGACCTTGGTCTTTTTCAGGTGATCAACAATATCAAAGGATCCAGAAGTGGACGGGCCATCATCATTCAGTCCTCTAGGCTTATCAACTTTAGGAGAGAAAGAAGAAGCAACTTTAGTAGCAGGATTGATAGGACTTACCTTTGGCGTAGATGAAGTAGGGATAGGAGATCCTCTTTTTGCAATCACGGGAATAGTTGTCGACTGCTCCTTAGATTTCTTGATAGGCTGTGTCACTTTCTCCCTTCGACTTGTCTGCTCTCGAGTCATGACAGCGAATGATTCGCTATTCATATCTCTTGCTACCACTTCATCATAATCATCTCCATCATCAATGCCCTCGGTGGTGAAGAAATTTACTCTAGATCCCTCAAGTTCACTCTGCTTCATCATGACTTCTCTCGCAAACTCTTCGAAGCTTCGTTATCTTCATCATCATCGGTTCTTGACTCACGAGGTTGCATTCACGGGAACTTTAACGGGAGGTCCTTCAAGTGCTAGTCTTGTTTGAGAAGCGAGGAAAATGATTCTGGGCTGAAATTTCTCCTTGGAACATCTGCATAAGGGCATCTTGAGCTAATTGTTTCTTTATAGCAATGAGATCATTTGCAAGTTTCGGACTAATGGATCGAGTATTAGGTCGAGGGTGGAAGAGGAAGAAGCGGCGGACTTAGATTTGGGAGGGTCTCTTCTCAACTTCACGACATGATCAAGTCATCCTCGATACTGCTGATGAGAGTTTGATCCTCGACCGATGTTGCGAGATTAGCCCTTCTTAGTGCATAACTAACTTTGGGCGATTGAGCATTTAGGAAGAAACATTTTGAATTTGATCAGCGAGTCGGGTAGGTGCGGAATTTTATTGATCAATTTGTTGAATCGGGCCACAAATTCTCTCATGGGTTTGATGAATCTTTCTTTATACGAGAAATTTGGGCAAGCAAAGCATGCACACATCTTCTGCTGGTTTGAAGCGGTTTTCAAAGCGAGTTCTCATTGTGCCCGATCGGTGATAGCGCCCGGTATTTGGAAGGTGGTAGAACCAATCAGCGGCATTATCTTGTAACGTCTCGCGAAGCAGTCTCACGGAGCGTCTTCGTGCTCAACTCCCAGGACTCCACATGCAACAATGAAGGCTGCGATGTGTTCATCAGGATGCACTTTTCCATCGCCTTTGAATTTGGGGAAGTTCTTCCGGTTACCTCTAGGTAACTCATGCAAAGGCGAGGAAGAGCGAGGGCCCGACACGATGACCCCATGGTAATGGTGCCGCCATTCTTGGAAAAAGCGGCTTGGGAGAGGAAGGCTATGACACCAGCAAGAATCAAAGCTCGTAGATTAGGGCTAGCTGGCTCTGAAGGAATACCACCCGTAGGACTTCTATCTTGAACAGGTGGAGTGCTTGTCGAACGAGTTCTTCTATTTCTTGTTGAAGGAAAGGAAAACCCTTGCTCCAAAATCTGGGCGAGAATCTTCAATACCAAGGGTCCTTCTCCCTCGAGTAAAGCGGAGTCGCGGATCAAAAGATGATCGAAAAATTACAGAAGCTGGAATATGATTTTCCCAGTGGAGTCACCAAAAAGCTGTTGGTCGTCGGATAGGACTTTTAAGAAGAAGCTTGTCGAGTCGGGGACAAGAAGTCCCTCCTCTTTAATGGGAGAGGTTCCCTTATTCAGAAACGAACTTATTTACAAATGTACAAGACATGATTTGTTGGTTAAACTTGGATATCACGAAAGTGTTTTCTATGAAGATCATCAATTACAAAAGGACTGAGGAAATGAGAGTACGGGAAAGAGCAGAAAGGCAACATGCAGAATTATAGATATCAGAGTAATTCTTTATGTATGCGAAAGTCACAGTGAATTGAAACAAGATCATTTGTATTGAATAAATAAGATGGAATTTAAAGACACAAAGTTCTGTAAATAACATCTGCTTAGAACACAAAGTTTCTTAACATAACACAGATTCATTAATCAAGGACACAAAGTTCCTTCTTGGTTATACAAGATCACCGAGCTTGCAAAGTTGAAGAGTATGCAATCGGTAAGACTAACGAACTTGAGACAAATGATCTTCACAAAGAAAATAAATGAAAGCTTAGGAATAACAGAGATCAGATAGACAAAGAATGGAAAAGTCCTTCTGTATTGATTTCTTTGTAATCTATTTACACTTTCAGAAAATATGCCAAGTTCTTCCTCCTTTTTTGAATGGCGTGAAGAAGGCCATTATATAACTTACAAATCAGTTACTCTTCGTAACCGTTTCTTTAACCAAGAACAGTTAAAGACCGCCTATCATAGTACCTCAACCCGTTACAAAGAAAACGGCAAAAGAAATGGAAGAAGAGAAAAGAATGAGGAGAAGAAGACAGGTGGCCAGTCACTTGGAGGGACCCACTGACTTCAGAATCCGTTGCCTGAAATTCTTTTGACGCCTCAGCTATGTCTCAGAAGTCTCATTCTAAAGATGACGTATGTCTTTGAAAAGCAGAGATGACCGAGTGTCTTGAAAACTTCATCCTTACTACCCTTTGTCCTTGGAATTTGGTCTTGATTGATAGTATCGAGCCGCATGACTTAAATTCATATTTAGTTTGAAAAACAACATATTCGGGTAGAGCGGGAAAAACTAAGTATGGATGGCATTTGGTTCGTTTGGGACATGTGAGAGGCGAATCGCGAAAACTGTGGCTCGGCGATTCGGGTGAAACAAGGAGAAACGCACAAATGCATTTTGGGACATTTGGGATGAAAAGCGCGTGAAGTACGCGGTTCGGGTGTTTCGGTGAAAATGGAACAACTTGCACCATTTGACTTGGGACATTTGGGACATGAAAAAGCGAAGTGCTGCTTGGTTCGGGTGTTTCGGCCGAAAATGGAACAAAGCGCACATTTTTGGGACATTTGGGACATGAAAAAGTTCGAAGATGTGCGGTTCGGGCGATTTGACCGAAAATGAAGCAGCTTGCACTTTTGACTTGGGACATTTGGGACGAAAAGTCCGATGGGCCCGAAAATGGAACAACTTCGGGGATTTCGGCCGATCGGGAGCAGAGCGCACTTTTGAAAGTTTGGGACAGTTGGACATAAAAAAGAAGCGAAGTACGTGGTTTGGGATTTTGGCCGACATTGAACAGCGCACTTTTGAAAAGTTTGGGACACTTGGGACGAAAAGTTTTGACAAGGGAGGCCGAAAATGGGACAACCGGGGATTTCGGCGATCGGGAACAAGCGCACTTTTGAACTTGGGACAGGCGGGACAAAAATGTCAAGCAGAGCCCGAAATACATACAAAATGACCCAAAACATAGATTTTTTCAATTTCATGACTTTTCTCCTACTACCAAGCTTGTGAAAAGACACTTAAACTCGAAATTTTGAAAGTTCACCTTCTTCGGAGCGGGGAATTTTGAGTGATCCATCTAATTCATAGGTCTCTAAATAATCTTCCCATTCAAATACTTCATAATTAGCATTTATTGGGCTTGGTACATGGGGCTCAATGTGAAAGTGTGCAATTGGCTCTGATATGATAGTAACCTTAGCTCCATAACTTGTCCTAAATAGCATGTGGGACCAATCTGTTGACAAGTACCCACTAATTTTGGCCATGAAATCCCTTGAAAGGAACAAGACAAATAGCAATGGAAAGTCAATAACCAATACATCTTATAAAAATGTGACATTTAGGTAAGTGTGGAGTATAAGGCCTAGTTATTTTATCACTCCAACTATCCCTATTACCGTCACATCCAATTGTACCACTCCTTTTAATACTAGCTCATATTTTAAGCCCAATTGATCGGCTATCTATTTTGGCATTACCAAGCTACTTACTCCCGAGTTGATCATGTAATTGTGCACTAATTTATCTCCAACAATCAATGAGACATATAATGGTGGAGGCTTCACATTTTACTTGGATGACCTCCTTCTTGTTGCATTGTGTTAGTAAGAAACTTCACCTTATTTGTGGACAACTCTTTATAAGAAGACCAATTTTCCATGGCTTCTTGCAACAAATCTCATTGCCCTAGAATTGCTAGTGATTCCCACATGGAGATTCTCACATGATTTTTCTTCATCTGATCAATGATATTGAATGGAGATGGGTTTTCATTTTTTCCCTTGCTTGGCATGACCTTTTCGGTACCTAGATTGTTCCATGAGTTGTCACAACTGGTACCCTAGACTGATTTTGCACATTCAGGGCCATCACAACAGTTTCCTTAGGTTGATTTGATACATTCAGAGCCACATTTGGTCTATTAAGCCCTTGTTGTGTAGGAGTGGGCTAAGAAACAATTGGGTTAGATGATTACCCCTCCTCTATGTTCCTTTTCTTTGATCACGTGTTAGCTCCTACACCCTAGAAAGGAGGTTGATTCAATCCACAAAAGTCCTCCATTTTCCAATTGACCAATGTAGTTTCAATTAAAGGAGCCTCTTTGAGTTTCTTACTGATTTTCTTCCTCACACGGTTCTTGAGACACAGCGATGGTCGGTCCCATTAAAACCTGATTTAGTGCACCATTAAAACATGTTTCTTGGTTGTGAGGTAGATTACATGGAAAGCACCATTCATATTCCTGTACAACATTGTTTTGAGTTAAGACCAAGGCTCTAGGCGTTGAAATTGCATTTATATTGTATGGTTAGATTGGCCTAGTAGCTTGAGGTTGTCCTTGGTTCGATTTTTATTTGAATCCTAAGATGAAGGTCATTTGATTGAAATAGAGGCCTATTTGAGTGATCTTGAGGCTGATATGGCCTAGAACTATAAGATTGCTACCTCTTAATAGTCACTAGCTCATTCCCTAGGTTTTGTAGTTGTTTCATAACCTCCTGTAGTTCCTTGGAAGTACTAGAAGAAGTAGAAGCCTCATTATTTCTCTAATTCCTAAGGGCTGGGATGGGGTCTATTTAAGGTGCTTGACTAGTAGAGGGTTCCCAATTTCAGATATAGTGGCATAGGTGGCCTAAGTGTGAGATTTCTGCTTGAATCAAACAATTATCTACTCTAATAGTTGTGTCATAGGCCCCTGGCAACAGTGTCGTTCCTCCCATTGATTGTATCATCATAGTTATGTCAAAGTTTAGAGCCTTCAAGAAGTAGAGGAATGTTCCTTCTATAGTTTGCCTTATGGAAATTTAAATTCGGTCCCATGTCCACTAGAATTGAAAGTTAAAATAATCCATTTGCTCATTAGGGGGCCTCTTGATGGTTGTCAATTGTTCCAATAAAGATAGATTGTCTGCCCTTTCTCTAAACTGGTTACAGAGGGATGTGCATATTTGATCCCAATTTGTAATGGACCCTATTGTTAAGCTCCTAAACCACTGTAAATCCTTTCCTTTGAAAGAGGAAGCCAACAATTTAACTGCAACATCCACTTCATTGATCTCATGAATGGTACATATATTTGCAATATCTTTAATATGGTCAGCAGAGTTGTGTGGTTTTCCCTAGTGAAGTAAGGAATATTTTTTTATTGTTGCAACTGAATAGGGTTCTAGGCATTGAGTGCAAGTGGACTACTACCCATGAAGTTGACATAGGGATTTAGTGGCCTTTGTAGTGGTTGTTGATGTGCCATCCTGATCGGTCTTAAAACTCTAGTTGATTGGAGAAAAGGTCCATCCGGCGGAGGTGTTGATAAATTCTGTTAGGTGGAGATGGTGATCTTTGTGGTTTTCTTCCTCTCCTTAATATTCTTATTGATAATTATAAATACTCAAAAACACCTTCATCTCTAGTCCTTGAATGATTTTGGATCCTTCTCATGTACTTGGGAAACTTGGGTGCTGCACCATTGAGTTCTACTCTGGAGTAGCTAGATGTCTTGGGGATGAGCCTCCAAAGGCTAAAACTTTGCCAAGTCACACGCCTAAACTTGAAAAAACTAAAAATGGAAACTTTGAAGGACCTCGGGATGATTTTTAGAGATTAAAGATTGTTTCAAGACTGTAAGTCTTTGAAATTCTAAAAACAAAGAACTCCAAAATTGAAAACCTCTTCAATACGAAGTAAGAAAACTCGAAATCTGAAAAGCAAGCAACCTATGAAGTCCAAATTTCGAAAGGTCCAAATTCTGAAACCTAAAATTTCTAAAAACCTCCGAAATCTAAAATTTCTGAATCTAAACTTGTATTGAGGGCAAGTGGACTACGCCCATGAAGTTGACATAGGGATTTAGTGGCCTTTATAATGGTTGTTGATGTGTCATCCTAATCAGTCTAAAACTCTAGTTGATTGGAGAAAAGGTCCATCCGCGAGAGGTGTTGATAAATTCTGTTAGGTGGAGATGGTGATCTTTGTGGTTTTCCTCCTCTCCTTACTCTTCTTAGTGATAATTAAAAATACTCGAAAACACCTTCATCTCTAGTCCTTGAATGATTTTGGATCATTCTCATGTACTTAAGGAAACTTGGGCTACTACACCACCGAGTTCTACTCTTGGAGTAGTCGGATGTGTTGGAGATGAGCCTCCAAAGGCTAAAAATTTGCCAAGTCACACGCCTAAACTTGAAAAAAACTGAAAATGGAACTTTGAAGGACACGGGGATGATTTTTAGAGGTTAAAAATTGTTTCAAGATCGTAAGTCTTTGAAATTCTCAAAACAAAGAACTCAAAATTGAAAACCTCTAAAATCTAAAAAGCAAGCAACCTATGAAGTCCAAATTTCAAAAGGTCCAAATTCTCAAACCCAAAATTTCTGAAAACCTCCAAAATCTAAAATTTCGAATCATAAAATTGTAAAAGGTCTAAAATTCCAAAACTTGAAAAGGTCCGAAATTCTGAAACGTGAAATTCTAAAATGCCAAAAATCCCAAAATTTTGAAAATCTGGGAATACCCTTTTGAAATTTAGCCTATGATCTATCTATTGGTGAAATTTGGAATCATTTTTCTCATGAAAACACCTCCGAAAATAATTTCAGAACTCTTCCCGAGGTGAAAAGTCCAAAATTGAAAATCTGTAATTTTTGAAATCCAAATTTCTTGAAAAATACCTTCAAATATTATAGAAATGACTTCCTTGTCCCATCGGGTGTGCAAAACTGTTATGGAAAAATCACAACACCCTTTAATGCTTGTAATTAAATGATTGGCTAGTCAATGTGATTTTTCAAACATGGAGCTATCCCAAAGTGTGGGACTTTGCAATCGGGATAGCTCTCCAGAGAAGGTTGGCTTCCTTTCCTAACCTAGTGCCAACTACTCCAAAGTGCAGAGAGTTGCAAATCTAACCCTACTCTAATGTTTTCCAAGGGAAAAGGATAGAAATATTGCATGAAAATAAATCTACTCTAAGGGAAGGTGATGCACCAAGGAGTGTTGGACAACCTACACCAATAAACACAACACTACCAAAACTTTCAATGGAAATATAACAATACACAACAACCTTATATGCAATGAGAGATCAAATAGATGGCATAAAATATAAAGAGGGTTGTAAATAACCACAGATCTAATTTTATTTCTCTAACAACTTGATATAATTCATTACATTTGGGGCCAAAGGCACAAGCTTCATTACAATGTTTAGTAGGCAGGTTTGAAACTCCACAAATTTACGAAACAAGGGAAGAGGAGGGGCCAATGTAAGGTGTCCAACTTTTTAAAATGAGTTCCTTATCACAACATATATAAGAAAATTTTCAAAAGAGAGAATATTTCGAGTTTTTAGGGGTTATGGGTAGCCATCTCTGCTTGTATCATTCCTTGGTGTTTCCCATGTCTCAGTGTACTTGATCTTCATGCTAAGAAATTGGGTGTCAATACCCCATCAATAACTCCACCACCTACCCTCTATTATTCACTATTGAAAGGTTTTTTCTATTTTTAGAGTCTCATAACCTCTAAAATTCTATTTTTAATTCCTCCATATTATAGATAATTTCTTCACCTTTTCTTGACTAGTTTTTGTAGAAATATTACATCCCTAGCTCAAGATATGACCATTTTAAAAAGGGGTGTTTTAGTGAATGAGGGCACTACTTTGGTGAGTTGGTGACCGAGCTCACCGAGTTGCTCGGTGAGCTAAGGGGTGATTTCTCCATTTTATCCATACATTTCTCCATTCCTCACATGGTGCATGTCATGGCCGAGCCATGTTGCACTAATTCATTAGCTCGACCGCTCATCGAGAATCCCTTCATGCTAGATGTAACCAACTCCCCCTTGATCCATCCTTCGCTCAACGTACCCATGACCACTTTAATCCACGTTTCCATTTCCTCATGCTCATTCCCTGGTGCTCTGAAATGCCTCAACTCGATATTAGCTTAGCGATCTTTACTTTTCCCACCATATTTAACCCTTGCACTTGAATCACTTAACCAACATTGCCCTCGGATCATCCACCGAGCCAATCCTATGTAGTGCATGACTGAGATCTACCTAACTCCATGGTTTGACTTCCTAATGACTAAGTGGCTTTTGACATTGTCAAACTAACAACTTAGCTTATAAGCCATCAACTTTTCCGCCTTATCGACTTTGAATTTTTTGAGTTGAGCTTCGGGCATTTTTTGTTTAGGAGTTTACTCTATTCATTGGTGGGTGAGCTTAAAGACTCGAAATGCATTTTTG
This sequence comes from Taxus wallichiana var. yunnanensis, assembly GCA_018340775.1. Lineage (NCBI taxonomy): Eukaryota > Viridiplantae > Streptophyta > Pinopsida > Cupressales > Taxaceae > Taxus > Taxus wallichiana. Next base: position 641,835,809 of record CM031239.1, on the reverse strand, counting down.
AAACTCTAAATTTTATCACCCCATTGACCCCTGAAATGAGTTTGAATCACGAGATTTTACATCGGACTTGGGATTTTGGCTTCGGACTTATTTGATTCTCCACTTTGGAGTTTTTTTCGCAAAATTCGAAGGTTGAACCACACCAATCCCAAAATAATGAAGCCTGAAGTATATAATTTTTTGGACTTTGGGGTCCCTCCAACTTCTTAGCTCACTCGACTCACGAGCTCTACACCGACCTTTTTTTCTTCCGCCATTGCTAATCGACCTATCCATATTGCCCGTGAGCCATTTTTTCCATGCCACTACACTGTTGAGATCGTTCATTTAGATTTACAACAAGCCCCCACCGCCATAGCTTGGTCTTGAGTTTCAACACTGCCTCGCGAGTTAAAGATCTAACTCCCCTTACATCCTCCCATGATGATCTAAGCTCCCTTGACTCACCATCGATCCCTCCATAGATGTCACTTGTTCGGCTTAATGTCAACCTATTTCCTCATCGATCACAATCATGTGATACACTTCACTCATGACTCGGGCTATGCTCTATCTCGGGCTCACTCGAGTCTTCACATCATCATTTGTCCCCATCTACCGATCTTTCTCCTTTAAATCGTGAACCCTTCATTAAAGCTGACATGTTGAGCCATCCCTTTACCTTCGTTATGACTCATTTTTGTTTACACTTTGAACCATTGCAAGTTATTTCCATCTGTGACTTTCCATGCCTCTACATTGAGCTGACCTTTATTTCATTTTAGTGAGCACCAAGCTCCTCCTTCCACACTCTACATGACCTAATCATCTTCACCATCGAACTCTATAATTTTTCCTAAGCCAAATCCCAACTAGCTCGGCCCTACCAAGCCCCTTGCATTTTTAGTTCATCTCGTGCAACGAATCACCCTGGTCAAATCGATCCTGACTCAACTTTTTCTATGTGAGCTCCAAGCTCAATACACATCACTGTGTCTCATACAAGCCCAGTTAGATTGAGGCCGAGATTCCTCTATGATCTCCATTCCATGACATTAAACCTACCGAGTTTATTCCATGTGCCAAGCTATATTGGCTTCCATTTTCCACCCTAGCTTGAACTTTCAACCTGCGAACTCCCATTTCCTAGCCTCATTCGGCCCTACATATATTGCATGAGATATGAGCTCATTGTATTGGGATAAAAAACTCCCTCACTTCTACTCAAAGTTCCATTCAACTCAAAAATTAACCCAGTCCCTCCTCTTTGGCATGGTTTGATGCTTCCAACGGCCAACTTGGCCCACTGATCTCCATACATGCAAGACCGAGCCAATATGGCTCACTTATCATACCCTCATCTCGAGTGCTCGAATTATTTCTACCACATGCCTTAGCTCATTGTGACAAGCTATCCACTAACTCATCTCGTCGAGCTCTATTACATTATTTCTTTATAAGCCGTGAGCTTGGCTCACTTGAGTAGCTCAATGAGTTACTTGGCGAGCCACTTTGACTCTTGAGCTTCTAAGCCCCTTTTGGGTAGTTTTTAAAAATTTTGGAGTCTCTTAGGAATTTTGTATACATTTTATGAACTATTGGACCAAGAAACACAGAGAAAATACTTGAGGCTTGATTTTTACATTTTGTTCATTATGGACCAAAGGTGGGCCCACCAAAGCCTCGATTCTCTTTGTTAAGGAAATCTGAGTCTTTTAAAGACCAAGAAGGGGAAAATTTTCCTCTTAGTATATTTACACTCACAAAGTCACCTGGTATTGCTCCCAAAACCTTGAAAATGCCAAAGAAGGCTAATTTTAACCTTTAGGTCTCCCGTTAAAGTGCACTGGCTTAAGTTGTACCTGTTGTCCTATTTCACCTAAGTGGAAAAATTGGATAACAAGTTTTTCTACCATGTTCCCACTAAGGGGGCATGTTAGGAAAACTATTTATTAGTCATCACATTTATGTATTTGGGTAAATATTATTTTTAATAGTTTATATGAGTTGTTGTGACAACTCATAATGTTGGATACTATATTATTGTGTGAGTGAGTTTTAGTCATAACTCACATTGTTATCCTATAAATAGTTGAGGATGTTTAATGATAAGATGGTTTCTTAATGAGAGATTTAGGGGATCAAATATGAGGTTTGAATCTTTCATATTATGAGATCTTAAACCTATAAAAGAGTGCATCTCTCTATTGTAAGATATCCTATATGTATTAAATGAACAATAAAGTTTTACAGAGCTATGTAATTTTGAGATTTTAATATGTTTTAGATTATAAATATCTTAGCCAAATATCATAGTATTTTCCTACCAATAGCTAAGTAGAATTAAACCCTTTAGCCAATATATTTATGCACATGTTTTGTGTATGTGCCTCCTAGATTTTGGCCTTCATTATTACCTATTTCTTTACTTTTTTTTTCTTGCAAAAGTTGTGGGCTGTTCTTTACAAAAATTATATATTATCAACGCTTTGTTGAATGACTTAGGATATGAAATTCATCGGGTAATTAGAAAATTTTTCCTATCTTAGTTGTTGTGGATTCATGTACATGACTACTTGGTTACCCACCATTTTGATCGTATCATCATCCTCTAACGTTGCATCAAAAACCTTGAAGCAAGGCTCATCAACATAAGTATTAACTTGAAATGACACCTTGTTGTGCATCAAGTTAGATTCTCTTAATTGGCACATAAGGTTCCATAAGTATCACTGGAATACTCCTTTTTGATACATGAATTTGAAAATTTATGGTTCATTTGGTGATGATGACTCGAGGGCTCTTGAAGAGGATTTTCTTCCCTTTTCATGACAATTCCTCTACATGCACTTCATCCTACTTTAGTCCATCAGACCCTCCATATAATTTATAGCCGTGGATTTCAATGGGATTTTCTCTATGGCCTTTCTACCCTTATTCTTCCTTGGAACCAACCTCTTCATCTTCTAGTTTCTCTTCTTCTTCTATATTTTCCCCCTTTAGCGTCATGGGGAGGGGTTACTTCATGCCCTAGTTACTTATATTTTTCCCTTCCTCTTTCCTTGGCTTTAGTTGTTTAGGATATTTTGAACATCACATCCTTGATATTTCATAATTTATTCCCAACACTTTCCTCATTTTCCTCACTTCATTCTTATATGGACTTGTTCATTATAGAATCAAAACTCATATTTTATTCTTTTTATTACATAGTTGAGCCTTGTTGGTCCTCCATTCTAGGTGATGAATAAGAGGAAGGGAAGTTAATAAAGTGAGTGTAATTTTTCCCTAGACTTTCCCATATCTATAGGAATCCTTATAACCATGTAGACACCTAAAATATGCTTACACTTAACATTTCATCCAATTCAACCGATTAATGATACTACGTTAATTCCCCATTCTTGACTCCATTCTCGGATGCCCATTTATGACACCTTTTTGGTCGTATTCCTCCTATAAATCATCTAATTTGGTTAATATATCTCTTATTAGCTAAACATTCCTCTTTTGACCATTGAGAATCTCCTAGTTCTCTCTAGACCACTTCTATTGGCTTTCTAGGCTATCTATCAGTCCACAATTGGTTATCCGGACCTCTCCCAACTCTCAATGAGTCTCTAATCACTTGCTAATCAAGTTTAACTAGCCTAAACCCTAGTTAACTAGCCTAAACCCTAGTTAACTAGCCTAAACCAAGCTTAACTAAGCCTAAAGCATGTTTATCCTAATCTAATCTAAAAGAGCTTTAGTCCCACATGCACCCAAATTCCAAATTCTCCCAAGTGGAAAACTATAAATAGAAGGGTCACCCCTCCCATTCAGACTTACAACTTTACTCTCAAACACTTTGGAAAGGCATTAGAAACCATTTGTGATAGCTTTAAGCTATAGAACATTTGGATCTTGGCCATAATCCATTGTTAAGAGCTCCTCCATCTTGCATCCATCCATTCCAAATATAGTTAGTAAGGGAAGATCTAAATCTTGGCCATGTAGCCAACTTGGAGAGATCTCTTCACTATGTTTGGGAGTAAACAACACATAATTTGATTGCTTAGGATCTAAACTAGGTTCAATTTTAATAAGCTTTCATAGAGTAGAGAGTAGTATACATGTTAGTTTTTGATGTTTTTGTCAAATTTATAATACTTTTATGTTAGTTTCTCTTATTTAGCTCTAATATGATGGTGCATGGTTGAGTTAGCAAAAGCTTTGAGGTTCTTTAGCCTCACTCCATAGCTTTTGCAACTTTCCATTGCATACATTTGGCACACCGGTGGGACTCTTATGTCCATCCTCCATTAATGGAGGTCCTTTGAGTTCTTCAAAGTCATTTTTCAAGTTTTTTTAGTGTAAATCACTTGTTATTTTCCTCATTTTTGTTTTAAACCTTGGATTAATGAACTCTATTTACATGCATTTGTGGGTTTAACATAGAAATAGGAAGCTTTGACTAACCAATAACCTGTTTGCTTTTAAAATTTTGAAAATCTGTGTTTTTTGCAAGTTTTTTACAGGGCACGCATTGGTGTTTTGAGGTAGCGCGTACACATTGATATATGCACATCTCCATCAAAAAGGCCGCGTACCCGTCAGGGTGTCCTTTGTGTTTTTGAAATTTTTTTTATTTGCGAGGATGTTCATGTCTCCATTGGCTTGTCCGCATCTCCGTCTCTTTGGATGTGTCTGTGTAATTAATATCACTGTGTAAAATTTTACAGACCTCTTTTTACTTGGGCCACGTATCCATCGGTAGGAGTGCGCACATGTTGAAACCCTAGTGTACCTATTGGATTAGGGCGCGTAGGTGTTGGTGATTGTTTTGATTTTAATAAACCCATGTAGGTGTTGGTATAGGCATGCATCCATTGGTTGGGGTGCGTACATGTCGGTTTAGGCACACAGTGTTAATGTCAAAATTAAAAATTTTACAGATCTGTTTTAGCTATTTTTCGACATTTTTTTGATGTGGCTTTCTAAAAGTTGACAGGTTTTAAAATAGGACTAACTCTTTAAAATTTCAGTTTGCATGATTAAGTGTTTTTCATTCCTTAGCTTAAATTAGGATTTGTGAAACGTGTGTATGCTCTCTCCTCATGCTTTCCAAAGTGATCTTGGAGATCAAAAGCACTTACACAAAATCTATTTTACATGTTAAAAACACTTGCTCTTTAAAGGATAAAGTAACATTTTTATGTGATTTTTAGGATTTCCACTTTGCGTATGCTCTTCCTTCACGCTTTTGGGTGATCTTAGGAATCAAAAGCAAGTGTGAGTTCTCTTTTACCTCAATCAGCAAAATGGAAAACTACTAACCAACTTGTTGTCTATAGGACCTAACGTTGGTCAAAGAAAGGTGTTAAGAATGAAGCAAAAACTTCTAATACACGTGTGTTTGCAGATTGCCAAATGGTGTGCCACTTTTGAAACCACATTAAGATTAAAAAGATAAAAAACACACCATATTCAACACACTATATTGCAGGTTTTGGAAAAGGGTAAGTCCTCTCTCGCTTAACTGGAATGTAACCCCTTTGGCATAACGCCTTAAGCTATAACAATGGGGGTGGTTCAGGAACCCCAAAGTAGTCCACCGCTGAGTAACCTCGTGGATGAAATGGGAAGCACCTCGCTTACCCACTTGACTAGTACACCTTGTGAGATAGCATTACCGGTTGTCTGTGTGGCGACCCTAGTGATAGTACATGTAGACACACTAGTTGCCTACTGTTCTTGAAGGGGGTAAAGTAAAGCCGAGATACTCCCAAACTAGTCAGTGTGAATTTTTGGGTAAATCACACTCGCTTAAGACAACCTTGTAACACCTAGTTGAGAGAGCTTATTAAGGAAACCATTTTGTTTGGAGGCCAACTTTACTAGTCCATTCATGTCATTTGCCATCATGAAGTGATAACTTGTTTGGATTCAACACCTTGTTTGTCGAACACGGTAACAAACCCATTCTAAGTTGGATCTAAGTGTTTTTCATCATGAATTTAGACAAACGTATTACTTAGCTTAGCTTCCTTCTCATTTTTTAACAAAGGAAAAGCTCTGCCCAAAGTGAAACTAAGTCTATTTTCACATGTTCTTGATCTACACCCATGCATTCGTACTTTCCATGTTGGAAGTCGAACAGAGGCATACTTTACGTGTCATGTCAAAGATTGTGCTAGCTACTTTTTTGTACATTTACACTCATCCATGTTTGTGGCTGGGGTGTTAAATGACTAAAAAGTGAGCAGTACGTTTTCACGTCTTTGGTAGTCCTACGATCTTGACTTCAGGATCTTCATCATTGTTACGGGTCGGTTTTGTCATTTTATCTCTCCCCTAGTTTGTCGACTTTTTGCTTGCATTCTATGGTCATTCAGTATTGGTATTTACATTGTGTCTCCCATTCTTTGGGCATGTAGTATAAATCCCTCTATTGTGTGGTTATGCCACTTGCATTATCGTAGACTTCTTGTTATACCTTCTACTTGATTTTAGTTTAGATGTCATCTGGGTCTCTTGATGAGTGTTGATACCACATTATATATATCGCCATAATGTTGTCTTGATATCAACACCTTGCTTGCTTGGTTGAGATATCTGGATAGCGTTGTTACGATATGTCTAGTTGTGACGTCCACTTTTCAAAACACTTAGCTTTCATCGACACTTGAGTTAGTACTAGGTATACCTTGTGTGGAGGTTGCGATTGGCTCCTTATTGTTACTTACACCTTGTTCATTTCAAACTTGACGTAAGTATTGACATGGTGTGGATCATCTTTGCATTGGGCTGTCATTTTGCACACACATTTTACATAGGGAGTATTTCCTTATTGATTGGATTTGTGTTTCACACTTGCGTGATTGTTCCTTGTGATTATTCATTCAGAAAACTTATTTTCTAGGACAATCCTTTTTGATCTCATCAAGATTGTGTCATCATGATGTCTATTTTCCTTAGACCTTCTTGAAAAATCACACACGCATCTCCATACATACTGAATGTCTAGTTGGCTACCATTGTGCTGCCCAAATCGGCATGGGGCCTTCTTCACTTTGAAGAAGTTTGATCACACTATCTAGGTCTAGAACATTTGTGCTTAAATGACACCAACAATGACTGACTATCACGCGGTTCCTCACGCTTATGATAGTGTGGAACCTAGGTTTAGGCATTCACATCAAAAGATACCCTTTACGACTAAACCTCGTTTGGTTCTTCATGCTAGAATTCCCACCTGGGTACCCTATTCCCCACCTTCAGCTCATAGTCGGTGGTATGGTTTGGATGCTTCTGATCCAAATTATTATTCAGGTTCCCCCCACTCTTCTTCCGATTCAGATCCAAACTACCATTCGGATTCCCACTCTTCTTGAAGATTCGGATCCCAACTATTGTTCGGATACCCATAGATCAAATCTTGAATCATGGTCCTCCCTTCCTTCGCAGGACCTTTATTCCAACTCACCTCAACGATGTCTTCCTCCTTTGAAGACATGTGACTCCAAGTTCCATTGATCGAACATCTAATTTAGTTCTTGAGTCATGGTCCTCCCTTTCTTCGTAGGGCCTCCTTCATTAGTCGTCTCAATGACCTCTTCCTCCATCGAAGAGTTCCACGACTCGGGTTACCTCTAGTCACTCATCCAATTCGACTCCTACATCACAACTTAATGGATGGCTATGTGATCCTACTTTCTAACCTACATTATGTCATCTTCTAGAAAAATGACCTAGGTCCAAATCCAAATCATCCATTCATGAAACCTACCTCCAAGCCTACTTCCTCTCTTGAGTCATCTTCTTCTATCAATCAATCTTCCCCGCTTAGTGGATCCATTTCTTCTAGTCAACCCCCATGGTCAAAGAACAACAACCTCTATTGATTGATTTATCTCAGGATAAAGGACCAATCAGACTACATAAAGATATCCCTTTAGAGGATTGCAAACAAGGTTTCTTTCTTGAACTCGATATGCTCACGTATGGGGAGGAAGAGTTTGATTCCTTTTATCATAACATAGAGGAAGAGCCTAAGGTCATGGAACTTGATTCTTCTTCTGTTATTCCATCTTCACCTTCCTCTGAACATGATGAGATGTTGGGGTCTAGCATTGATCCATGGCCTATCTTCTCATTACCCAATCATTCCTTATCTATCATCATTCCTCAATCAAAATCTTGCCTTGGCTCACCTCCTGGTAGCCCATCATCTTCTTCTTCTATCTTGGGGCCATGTCCTAGTAGCCCTCCATTTTCTACTTGTGGGTCACCTCCTGGTAGCCCATTACCTTCTATTCTTGGGCCACGTCCTAGTAGCCCTTCATCTATTCTATCTATGGGACACCTCCGAGTAGCCCCTACTCATCGATACTTGGGCCACACCCTAGTAGTCCCTCACCCTCATCTTCTATTCTTGGACCATGTCCTCGTAGCCCAACTTCTTCCATCTTAGGGCCATATCCTAGCAGCCCTTCATCATCTTCTATCGGTGGCTCACCTCTTGGTAGCCCATCCTCTTCAATTCTTGGACCGTATCCTTTTCATCTATCACATATTTCTTCTATCAATGTTTGTGGTAAGCCCACTACCATTTCTATCATTCCTTTCATCAATCATAAACATTTCACTTTCTTCTCCTTCTTGGGATAGACAAGTCATGCGTCAGCTTATAAAAAACCCAAACAGGTTCATTATCAAGCTCAAGTCAAAACTTCCAAGAGCTCTAAAGCTCCCAACAAAGTAAATGATCTTAAGGTTAAAAATCAAATGTAATTCAAGAATGCACATCAATGTAACCATCAAGTATGGTGCAAAGTGCATAAACCTCTGGATAGGGAACTCAATCTCCCGCATGAAATCCATGTTTTAGGATAAATCACAGTCATTTATTGAGTATGAGCTCACCACGATCATCGACATGGGAGATAACATGACTCTTGATAAACAATCACGCTTAGTCTCCCTTATTAAGGAAGTTGCAAACATCGTTGTTGGATCTTACCACATAGAGTGACTTTTTGGTCCCACCTTTCCAAAAACTATCAAAAATCTAAAAATCAAAACAATTCAAAAATACAAAAACATGAGAAAACATTTCATAGAAAAATCAAAGGTACAAAGATCAAACATTGCAATCAAGTATTGCGTACACATGGATGTTTATTTCTTCCCTTTCTTTCTCTTCTTCTACAAGTCTTCCTATCATTTTTATCCCTTTGGTGATCTTTTGGTTAGCCTATTCACATATTTTGTGACATTTATCTCTATGGTATCCGTTTGACCCTGGTCTTTTATCACCTTGGTAAATTAAAGAATGATTGACCTCTTGGAGATCCTATCACATTCAACATCTAATAAACTTGTTGTGAAGAAATTTTGGACATATTTGTTGACACTAGCCAATGTCGTCATCACAATCACTTCCACCTCCTTCCATCAAGCCATTTGTGGTTCTTAACCCCTTGTCAAACAAGAGAGCTGAAATAAGTTTTCAGAAAGCAAAAGAATCAAAATCAATCAAAATTCAAAAGCTAAAAGCTACAAAGAAAAAGAAAATTGATATATAACTCTCTCTTGGGGTATTTCCAATAATCTCTATCGGGGCTATGGATGCCTGATTGGTAGTAGAGAAATGTTGCGATTAGAATCAAATGCATCTCCATCGGGGCTATGGATGCCTGGCTGGCAGTGGAGCAATGTACGACTATCCTTCCACCCTCCATTCACAAATCACCTTTCAAAATCAATCATTCCTACACATTGGCTAGGGTGTCTTCACTTGTTATCTATTAAATCTTCCCTTCAAGAGGTAATTTAATTCCATGTTCACACATTGGATCTCTATGAGTATATAGGATTAGTATGTTACCAAGTGTCTTTTTTTGGACCTTGTTCAGACTCTTACTCTAGTATGTATCTCATCTCATGATTTGTGCCTTTGGCTAATCACTTGTTTCATCGTGAGGCTTCTAAGCTACATTCATATCTTTCACATCATTCTTCTACTTCGTTTAGAACATCCATGTGTATAAGATTTCCTTTTTTGACATGTTTGCGGACACCTTTTCCCCTTTCACAAAGACAATCATCTCCTTCCTTTCTATCATGTGCTTTTAGGCCAACTTACGTTGGGGCATCCTTGCTTCTTCTAGCAATTCATTGGTTTACGTTCATCATCATGTTGAACCTATCCATAATGGCCTTGGGTCCCACTTCTACACGTGAAGAGTTTTCCTTTGAATACCCCCACCTAATCGTTGGGAAATTTCACATCTTCACCTTCTTTGCATATGCGTGGCCTTTCGCCCTTGTACATCCCATCTATCGCTAGGGGCATCCATGCTTCTTTGTCTTCCTGTACATAGTTTTAAAAAACTTTAAAAAATCAAAAAAAAAAAACATTCAAATATGTTAGAAAAATCAAAACATTCAAATATGTTTCAAGAAACATCAAAAACAATATAAATCAGCTTACAAAATGTCGCTCTTTGGTTCTCACCTGTTCATGTGTGTGCGACTCATGGATCATCTTGATCTACCTCCATCAAGAAAAGCTAGGTTGCTTACTTCGTCTGTACTCTGGGGCACAATGAGTTTCTGGTACTATTTTGTAGTGCACATTGCTTTTCCATTAGACCAAAGTGTCCTCCATTATTCCCCCTCACATGTATCTTTTCTTGGGGCACCATCATTAACCCTTGTCATTAATTGAATAGGTTGGAACTGAAGCTTGATAACAAAAAATTGCATTATGTTTCTATTAGGTTAGCTTGTTTACTTTATGTTTCATTCTATGTTATGGAGTTAGCATTTTTACTTTCTCGTATTGCATTGCATTTTGTATGTTGCATGGAGTTAGTGTTTTTTTAGCAATGGACATTTGTTCGTATATGGCTTTTCATGTCATACTACACTTTTGTTCATTCTTTTTAATAAGGACCGATGATGAAGATCTCTAGCAATATGATGAAAAATAAAGTTGTTTAAAAGGCATTGGATGGATGTTAGCTCATTCCCCCTTTCTCATACTCCTTTTCTTCTATATCCCCTTTCTTTTCTTCTTCATCACACTATTCTTTCTTTGTTCTCTTTCTGTCATCTTTTGATCGTCAATCGAAGTTCTTCTATCACCCCATCGACAATCGAGGGGGCATCCTTCATTCTACTCATTTTTCTTCTATCCCTTCAAAATTTTCTACTTGTTTATGCTTGTCTACTTTCTTTGAAGTGGTGTCACTTACACCACCCCAAAGAGGGGCAAATGTAGACACCTAAAATATGCTTACACTTAGCATTTCATCCAATTCAACCGATTAACGATACTACGTTAATTCCCCATTCTTCGCTCCATTCTCGGATGCCCATTTACGACACCTTCTTGGTTGTATTCCTCCTATAAATCATCTAATTTGGTTAATATCTCTCTTATTAGCTAAACATTCCTCCTTTTGACCATTCAGAATCTCCCTAGTTCTCTCTAGACCACTTCTATTGGCTTCTAGGCTATCTATCAGTCACAATTGGTTATCCAGACCCCTCCTAACTCTCAATGAGTCTCTAATCACTTTCTAATCAAGTTTAACTAGCCTAAACCCTTTAACTAGCCTAAACCAAGCTTAACTAAGCCTAAAGCATGTTTATCCTAATCTAATCTAAAAGAGCTTTAGTCCCACATGCACCCAAATTCTAAATTCTCCCAAGTGGAAAACTATAAATAGAAGGGTCACCCCTCCCATTCAGACTTACAACTTTACTCTCAAACACTTTGGAAAGGCATTAGAAACCATTTGTGATAGCTTTAAGCTATAGAACATTTGGATCTTGGCCATAATCCATTGTTAAGAGCTCCTCCATCTTGCATCCATCCATTCCAAATATAGTTAGTAAGGGAAGATCTAAATCTTGGCCATGTAGCCAACTTGGAGAGATCTCTTCACTATGTTTGGGAGTAAACAACACATAATTTGATTGCTTAGGATCTAAACTAGGTTCAATTTTAATAAGCTTTCATAGAGTAGAGAGTAGTATACATGTTAGTTTTTGATGTTTTTGTCAAAGTTATAATACTTTTATGTTAGTTTCTCTTGTTTAGCTCTAATCTGATGGTGCATGGTTGAGTTAGCAAAGCTTTGAGGTTCTTTAGCCTCACTCCATAGCAGTGGAAGAATGGGATGTTTGGCAACTTTCCATTTTAGACTGACTCCTAGTTTGGCTACACTATATGAATTGTGTTAGTCATGAGGTTTAGAACTTGGGGATGACCATATTTTCCTCCACTTATACTTCAATCATATTTATTGGTTCTCCTCTTCTTTCTTGTCTTGATATTATATCCCTTAAGGCTCACACATGGAATTTTTTTTACCATGGGAGATGGGAGAATCCCCCTCTTCTTATTATGTGGGCTAAGCATGTAGGCAATAATTTTTTCTCAAATGGAACATATCATTTTTAAATCAACACATGCAAGGTTATGTGATTGTGTAGGAATCATCATCTATGTCTTTGTCATAATACCACATCCACATAAAGATACTTGAGCATCAACTTAAAGGTATGGATTTCATTATCTATTTTGAGTGTACCATAAAATTTATTTCTTGATTTGATTATGGTTTGTGTGAAAATAGGATCTTTAGAATGCATTTGAAAAACAACATCATACTTTCCATGAGATGTTCTTCAATTTATGTTGTACAAACTAGTATTTTACATCACCCCAAGTCATACCTTGCCTCTACATATGAATGGAAATTTCTTTTAAATGCACAATTCATTCCCAAAGGACATAACACAAACATCATACCACATTTCCACATGTATCCTATACTCCTTTTTATCATCCATAGGGTATGTGTATTTCTTAAAGCAATCTACAAGGAATCATTAGTTCCTTCGTATTTGTATACAAGGGTTCATACCCATTGAAAAATCTAATATCACAAAACCCAATAATAATTAGGATTATGTTAAACCTAAACTCATCCCCTTATGTTATGTCATCCACACATTGTCAATGATAATCTTCAATGTATTATGCTAAGTTATACTTCATCTTTTTAATGGAAATCATGTGCTCCAAGTAGAGGAAATTTTTATTAATGTTTTCCCATCCTAGAGAGTGGTGGTGTAGACACTAAAATTAGGTCACACTCCCTTTTGTCCCTCGACATATAGGTACTCTTTATTACATTTACCTAGCCATGACCCCCTTCACCCCACTAATATTAATTTTAATTAAATTAATGCATTATCCTCACTATATTTATTATTTAAATAATATCCACACATACACTTCACTTAGACACCTCACCAAGCCAACTCAACCTAAGACATACTCTTAGAAAGTTACCATAACTAACTAAGACTTACCCAAACCCTAAAAATTAATGCCTACATTCCCTCTAACCACATTCCTACATGCTCACAAGAGGATTTGAGTTTAATCCACGTGATAATGACACGAGATCGAGAAAATAAGGACAATCTCCCTAAGTTTAGTAAACCTAGGAAATCCCACCTTGACCGACATTGGCTACCCCTAACCAGTCGCTAGTTAAGTTAACCAACCTGTCGGTTACCCCTTTTAACCCCTAAACTACCTTATTCTCAAGGTTGGAAAAGATTTGGAGAAAGTTGAGGAGAAAGAACAAATCTCAGAGAGATAATGCATCTTCAGAGAGAAAATTCCAGCAAAAATTCACATCCAAGGAAGGAGATTGAGCATCTTCTCCTGCACAACCATCCTAGCCACATTCGATCTATCCAAGCAAAGAGGAGTGTGCATGCAGCCCATGCAGAAGATTTTCTTCAGTTGGTGATCACTTTCAGCCTTCAAACCCATCATCAGCACCTCCATCCTTCACACACAGACCTTCAGGAATGAAATCCAAGTAAGTATAACGTCATACTTTTTCGGTTTGTTTCATTTCATCGTTATTTTATCACCCATTGTTTATCTTGCTCCCCATTGACCTTCTCCAACATTTTCACCTCCATAGACCCATTAAAATATCACAAAATCCTACTCTAGTCACCCAATACCTCATCTCGACTAACCAAAACCCTTTGTGCAATCACAAAGGAGACCAAGACCCTATTCTGTGATATTTCTAGATCTCACAAAGAACTGGCGCTTGAGTTATACCTAACCCTTTGTTGGTCACCCTTGACCGATCACCGAGTCTCTGTGTTTTGCCCACATAGCCTTAAACATAGACCTACCCACCTAATTTCACCTCACCCTCACTCACCTGTGACCTACCTAAGACCTTTATCAGACTTGCTGAACCCAGAACCAACCATTTGACCTATGGATTCTATTCTAGCTTAGCATGTTAGATTAGATCTATTTTCTTATTGTGTTTTAAGTGAGATACCTAAATATTTTTAAAATAACAATAGGATTTACTTTTTTTATAGAATTAATTTGTTTAAAACAATGGATGAAAGCCATCTAGGAAGTATCATACTTCCCAGATCTAGCTCATGCTAGGCAGTTCATTGCCCATATTGTTTAATTCCTTCTGGTGGTTTTGTTTTCATTACAGGTAGTTCCTCCTAGCCAAAAGGAAGGTCTCATGATGGGTTGTGGATTCAAAAGTAATACGCGCACAACAACCCATCAACTAACATTTGAATAGGTATTCCTCCTACACCCATTACCCTATCTGTTTAATCGGCCAACACTTCAAAGAAACAATCTAAGAAAAGGTGAAACGATCGGTAATCCACATCTCCTTTCTATTTGCTCTAAAGGAAACTTTTCTTTTGGTGAAATTAAAAATAATCATTTCTTCATGTTTTCTGAATTATAGTGAAAGATCATCCTCTTCCTCTTCATCTTATTGTGTCATCTAATTTCACATTTTCGATTTGGGTTTAAAAACAATTGTATTCCATTCTCGGATTTTATTGCATTAGCTCACATTAAATGATGGAAACCTATATCTTGGAGGTCATGACCAAGCGATGGTTGACAAAAGAATTGTAGAAAAGCACTTCTATCCTTTTCTCTTTCTCTCGAGTCTTACCAAACCACATAAAAATTCAAATACATACATTATTAAACAACATCTTACGGAAGAAGTTGTAGGTGATCACACGATCATGTCATAGTGGGCACCACTCACGCTTTGTCGAGTCATTCTTCGGAGCAAAGCTTGCCCCCACCATAACATACCTGAAACCTCACCTTTAGATATCCTTCTTTTTAGGAAGCAATCCTCACCAAAAACTCTATTTCACAATTCATGTGTCGGTCCCTAAATAGCATAAGCTAAACAAACATAATAGAAAGGGCACTCTATGATCACATTTTCTTAGTGTTTCGCTTATTTGTGTTTTGAGGTGAAAGATCAAGTTCATCATTTTTTTGTTCATCCTTGCATGCTCCTCATCATAGTTGGTGTGTATTCGGCTTCACTTGAGTGTGCCAGGCCATATCATCATCATTTCCAAAATTATGGGTTTGATTCCACATCAGATTTTAATTCACCACTACTTTCTTTCATCATCTGTTTCAATTTCATAGTAACCTTCATCGGTTACCTTTGACCGGCATCGATTACACTCGGTTACCAACATCGATGCGGTTCTAGGTCCTTTTGCTAACTTACTCAAAAGGATAGTTTCACTTCACTTTTTCTAGTTTCCCATAATCTCTGTCATTGACATTTTATTCCCATTAACATTTTACACATCCCGCATTTGGCATTCTTATCAGATCTTGCCTTCTTTCTCACTTTGTTTACTCATTTCCCATTTTATACAAGTGACAGAGTGGTTACCCCCTAACTATCGACGATTGTTTTCACTAATGGCATCAGTTATCTTGTTTCACATTCCACCCACCATTTGTTACTTCATCCATTTTTTATCACCAGATTCACCTGTTCTTGCTGTTCTCTATATCATTTACAGAGAAAGACCCTACCTGATCAATACTGGTTCACATGGTGCTGACTCGAAGACAAGAAAATGCCCTCGTGTTCCATGCTAGTTACCAACCACTCCCACCTAGTCCTTCACCACCTTCTATTTTATCACCAGCCATGGATCCCATCCAGCCTACTACTATCACTACCGGAGATGAGGAGTTCACACAACTCCTTGACCAGAACCCTACCGCCTTGCAGTTTTACCTCTCCCACTCATCCACTCAAGACGCCTTGGGTTAGTTGATATACAACATGCCCATATCTATCCCCTGACTCTCACACCCACTTACCGCATCCACCCATCTCTGCTCCGTACTACACTGTATCCACCTTACCCCAGTCATTTTCATAGTTAGGTTCTATACCCGCCATGACTGCTGCGTTTGTTATTTTTGTGGCACCCATTACATCCACCATACCCTCGACGACCACCCCAAACACAACCTCATCTACCCCTAATGTCTCATACATACCTGTAGCTACATTCCCACCTCCAGTATAGGTGACCCCTACCCCATTTTAGAATGTGGTTCTTTCCATTCCACAATCATTAGCCCTTATTGCCACTAGGGTCACCATGACCCTTCCACCCCCTTATACATACTACCAACAATTGCACGTTTAATCTATTATTCATTTTGGGCACGTACCCCCTATTTCATTACCTTCTTCTCTCGCCACCTTACATGGCAGCCCCATACATTGGAATGCCACCCCCATTATATGCCCAAAACCAACCTCCTCACACTATAGGAGGCATCCAATCATCACAACCCACCAATGACCTAATTAAATTGATGATGGATAAGATGCAGACATTGGAGGCATCGGTTTGGCTCCCACAACACTCTCACCTACGATGATATTTGCAATGAGCCTATTCACCCATCCATTCCTATCCGTTCATACCCTGTGCATTGGGAAATGCCTAAATTCAACCGCTTCAATAGTAAGGAAGACCCACAACAGCATTTGTGCTCATTCAAACATAGGTGTTATTTGATTACTCATGATGATGCCTTGCTTTTGAGAACCTTTCCCATGTCCCTCACTAGACCTGCATTAGATTGGTATAGTGGGTTACCCAAACACTCTATATTTTCATTCAATCAGGTAGCCCAAGCTTTCTTGGATCATTTCTCTATCAATATCGCTAAGAAGGTTACCATGACTGATCTATATTCCACACGTCAGTACGATGATGAATCTATTGCAAATTTTGTCACTCGCTAGCACAACCTGATCAATCAACTTACCTTCTAATCGCCAAATGAACTCATTGAGCTCTTCACACAAGCTTGCTTGAGACATATCTCCCGATCTTACAAGTCCAAACTTTTGAACATTCAATGAGGCATTCACTATGGCACGAAAGTTAGAGATTCGGACCTTCAAGAGAAGAAAATCCAATTGTGAAATAAGAATTCGACATTCAAGTCGAATGAAACCTCTTCTTCTTCCAAACCTCCAACCAATTATTCAAAGGCTAAAGGCACCAATAATACAATGGTACTTAAGTCCGGCCCAACTCATCTGTCCAATCAAGCTACACCCTCATCTAATCTATCACCTGTCCAGGCTTTTCAATTCAGACAAGAGCAGGGAAAATATACCCCAATTGGAGAACCTTACTCTTATGTATTAGAAAAGATTATCAAAGCAGAGCAATCACTCTTCCACCCATAAAATAACACACTAGTTTTGACCCTACTTGCCCGTGCCCGTATGGTATAAAGAGCATGATTTCTATAACTATCACCGAGTGAAGGGTCATAGTGACGACAACTACATCACTTTCAAGAATATTGTCCAAGAAATGCTTGAGAAAGGCGAGCTAACTGTGGATAATCCCAATGCCACCCCCAACCAAAATCTACAAATATTAAAAAACCATTTCCCAATCATGCCCCTTCATCCAATCAAACCGGTGAGACATCCACTCACGATACCCATACTCGTGAGGTTCATGTGATCTTTAATGAGGTACCTGTCACCTCTTAATTACCTCACATCCCTTCCATAGAGGAAATCCTAGCCCGAAATCCTCCTTCCACATCTGAACCAACCTCCACTCCGTTCCTTCACCAACAAAGGAACACCTTTCATCTCCTTCATCACCAACAGAGGAGTCTTCCACTAACATCGAGACCCTCTCACCCCTAGCTTCTCCACATAGAGAACCTTTACCTACCATACCTCCTCCACCCATAGAGGAGCACCCATTACCTCCTCCACCCACAGAGGAGCACCTACTACCTTCTCCACCCACAGAGAAGCACCCATTACCTCCTCCACCCACAGAGGAGCACCTATCCATTCCTCCACTTATAGAGGAACTCCCATCATCTCTTCCACCCATCATAGACCCAGTGGAGATACCTTTGCCTCTCAGTGAGCATTCTCCATCAGCTACCCAACATCCAACAGACCTACTTTCAGCTCTCTTTGAGGAAGCCGAAGTGGCTAATTCCCAATCTCTAAGATGCATTTTACGGGAATTCCCATTAGGACGTGCCATGCCATTCTCACGTTTGGCGATAACTTAGATTATGTGGATAGGGCTTTATTATGTGGGCACCTCTTACTCCATGTCTCAAAACAAGATGCAGAATCCCTCGATGACACCTCCATTATCTACCCAAACACATTTCCACCCATCAAACCAACTACAACCACTTTTGTCACAACCCCTTCCACGATACCCGTTAGCACTCACACCACACCCTTACCCATAACCCGAACTATGCCTAAACCCAAACCTATACCCACAACATTTAACTCCACTAAACCTATTACCACTTTAGGGGTCACCTAACCACCAGCCTTACTCATCCACCTATTAAACTGGATTTAGCTATATCCTCCAACATCAAAACCACACCTACACTGACACCCAAACTAAAGAAACAAACTCATCGACCTCATACCCCAACCACACCAATCACACCCACACTTGTCCCATCTACCTTCGGACCTCAGTTACCCAACATGATCAAGCACCCTTCACCCATCCATAAACTAATAACACAACAACCCATTCCTTCCTCACATACCTCTAACCTACCCAGGCACACAACACGACTTATACCTTCACCTGTAGTCTCTTTACCACCAATACCTCCAATCCCTTTAGCTATTGCTTCACTACCACTACACTTGGTATTTGTCCCTCACACCTCAAGTACGACTCACATCATCTACCTTAATAGCACCCCCATTATCCCCATGGGTAACTCACCCTCTTCCTCCATCTGCTTTTCCTCATAGGACCTGTACACCCACATCACCTTTACCCAAGAAGGTACAACCCAAAAAAAAACCCCACTACCCCACAACAAGGTAGTCAAAAGAACCCCACACCCTCCTACCCGTCCATCTACTATACCCCTACCCAAATAAACCCAACTCGATACCTCAAACCACACCGGCACCTAAACCCATCACTCGAGCGTTCCTACTCTTCCAAAATAGTTCCCCAGATAACAAACCACACCTACACCCAAATCCACATTCACTTCCCATTGTGATCCACTAGCAGGTCTTATGCCAAAATTTTAACCAACCTCCATGAGACTTCTATATCACATTACCACCACTCCGACCTTACGACCCCCTCAAAAGCCAAGTTTGATGATGCCAAAAGGGTTTGATGATACAAAAATTTGTGCATATCATCATGTGCCAGGGCACGACATGGAGAACTATGCAAGGCCTTGAAAACCGTCCTTATCCAATTGTGTCCACTGGAAACCAACTTTGATGATGATGACCTTCTTGATGAGGATCCTGCTTCACCTACACCCATTCCCACACTGCCCACTCAACAACCACAACCTCCACCCTCACATCTCCTAGAACCACACACAAAATTTGAAATTAACATGGTTCACATAAGAGAACTTGCCACGCCACCACCCAAATGTCGTTGCGCCAACTGACCTCATAGGGATTTTCTCCTCTAGTAGGTTTTTTCCCTTCATGTCATTATACCACTTACCCTACACCTTCTCCATTTTCCAACTTCCCTCAAATCAACATGGTACATGTCACTACACATGCACAGAAGGGTAAAGAAAAGGCAGCTGACCCACCAACCAATCCTATACCCAACATACCATCTGCACCCATACCTAAAATAACTATATGCGGCTCACATAACCCATTTCTAATGGTGTCACACATTGCACCATGCTCAAACAAATACACAAATCTCCCTAAAAATGTCCTTATATGACCTCATCCAAACATCGAATCCCATCATCAAGCTCTCATGGAGGTTCTTCAATCTATTGAGGTTTTACCCAATGAACCTACACCCGTAGCCTCCATCAACACATCCCATCATGTAGCTTCTCTCACCAAATTACCACCTTCATCCTCACCTCACCTTGTTCACCAAGTAGCCTCCTTAGCTTCTCGGAGGAGGAGATTGTGCCATACCAAAACAATGACCTGACTCAGCCCTCTTCATCTCTATGTCCACATTGATGACATACGGGTACACCATGTGATGATTGATGGAGGCGCTAACATTAACATCATTTCATCCCATGAATTTTTTCAAATGTGCATACTTGATAATTACATGCACAAACATCCGGTCATGTTACGTTCATTCAACGACGCTATCACCTCCACACTAGTAATCGTCATCCTCCACATTCGCGTGGGCCCTCACTTTGCTTCTAGAATTGTTTTATGTTTTGGAGGGGTAATTCAATATAAATTGTTGCTTGGTAGACCTTGGATCCATGTCATGGGTTGCATTCCTTCCACTTTGTATCATTGTGTAAAGTTTGAACACGAAGGACACACCTATACCATTCCAATTGACCCATCACCTTTCAAAACATGCAACATGCTTTACCGACCCAATGATGTGCTCATACCTATCGTGCCGTCTATCTCTGCAACCACTACCACTTCACCTACACCTCCACCTATTAAGATAACCACCGATTTCACCACACATACCTCCTCTATTCCTATCACTGCTATAACCTCTCCCCTGATTATTTTGCTTAATCCATTAACTCCACCTCCGCCTTGACCTCGACACATCATCCATACCAGCTACCCATGTACCAACCCATGATCCCTTGGAAGGTGTTTTTCAATGCCTCACTCACTGGGGAGTACCGCCTATATAGTGTCAACACATTCCTTACTCTTTATGAGTATGGAAGCCTTCACCAACACCCCATTATGATCACCGTATAAGAGAATGCCTCCTTTATGCTCCTCCTCATTTTGTACTAGTCTCACCTATGGGGGACTTGATACTACCACTTACTCACCGAACCACCATCACAACCCCGCCCATTTTCCATTTGACTTCCAATCACTTACCAATCGTTGTTTCACCCACACCTTCCTGCACCGATGTGCATGGAATGGTTTTGGTTTTGGATTTTACAAGCAAGGCCGCCATACTGTTATTCCATGTACCACCCATAAACATAATGATTGTAGTGGTATCGGCTTCCCCGAACATCCTACTAATAGGCCCTCAACTCATTGCAGACCCTAGCCCTTCTCCACCTTCATCACCACCCTCACCGATAGAGTTGATGGATCCTGAATCTATCCCTCCTAACTTTTTTTTTTCATAAACACCATTTCCTTGGGGCCTTTGACTTATCAACGCAAAGGTGAGGCCCCTTCCACTCTCCCATTCCTGTATCCTAAGATGATCGACAATGACACACCTACCATTAATGTCATTTTAATGTTAGGATGATGAATCCATACTCACCTACCTTGGTGTAGAAGACTCATATATTCATCGGTTGTTATCCTCTCGAGACACAAACCATGTTGAGCGAATCATCTATCGAGATCAACATTCATACTCGGGATGACCCGCACATCCTAAAGATCGAGACAATCTTTAGATTTCTTGAACATGAAGTCATCACTTATTTTCTCGAGATCATAACCACACTTTCAATTGGTCTTACGTAGACATGCCCAAAGATATTGACCCCAACCATAGTGGTCCACAATATCGTAACCGTTCCCGATGCCAAACCTATCAAACAAAAGATGAGGAAAATGCACCCTCACATTGCTCTTCTCGTCACAGAAGAACTTCAACACCTTCTTTCTGTTTCCTTCATCTTACCCATTGATTATCCTTGTTGGATTTCTAACATTGTCCCATTACATTAAAGCAATGGGGGACTTCACATTTGCATGGAATTCCGTGACCTCAACCTCGCATGCCGAAAGATGACTTTCCTTGCTCGGTATTGATCAACCTGGTTGACCTCACCACTGGTCACGATATGCTCTCACTCATGGATGGTTTCTCGGGTTATAAAAATATTTTGCTTGCCCCAAAAGATCAGCACAAGACCGCATTCATTACCCCTTGGGGATGTAACATTCCCATTTTAAGACAATAGAACAAAGGATTTTTTTTTTTGATAACGTTCTCTGCTTCTAAATTTAATAATTCGTAACACTGTTTCAAGTTTTAATAATTGTTCTCTGTTCTAAATGATGTAATTTAGAACAAACAATGCTTTTAGACCAATGTTCTTTGTTTGGATATTCATAATATGGAACACAAATTCCATGCTATTCAATCATATAACAGATAACCATATGCTATTTGTAATGACTTGAAGAACTACCGATCTTCCATTTAATGGCTCGGAGTTTCATCGATCTCTCATTTCATGACTCGGCTACTTACCGATCCTTCAAGTCAATCCATGCATTGTATACTAAATATACTTGGTTCCCTTTACCTTTTCGATTATTGAAGTGATCCATTTAAGAGGCCTATCTCGAATGTCTCATTACCGATATTCATCTGAAATCCTGCTTCTTAAACTAGGTGATTTAGGACAATGCAACTAGTAGCTTGCGATACTTTCACCAAAGATTCTCACATGCTTAGCATGATCATATTCTTAGATGGCATACTCATCAATGGAATATGTCCTTCACCCCACTTCATCTTGTTACCTAGAATGGTCTATTCTGACTTCATTCAGATCTTTTTCCAAGGTTGAACTTTAACCCAAGATAGCAATATGAAAGAATATAGAGAGGCACTCGTGACGATTAAAGGTACACAAACATACCTCATCTACCCTAGTCAACTGCGTGTGTCTAGTTACCTTTAGTCTTTGCGAGTCACTCCGTATACAAGGTCATATTCCTAACTTGGTCCAAAGTAAAACTGAGGCCAAGTCCAAGCTTATGTAAACCTAGATGATTCGATTCGGAAGGGTGTTGCAACATGTTAGCTGCAACATTGTGTCGTCATGAAGGCCCAGCCTTCATGAAGACACCTTATTGCAGCTGGCATGTACCAACATCCTGCGGAATCCTCCCATCTAGGGTTACATATCCAGCTAAAAGTTTGATTAGATTCTTATCTTTATTATTTTAAGAATAAGTTTCAGCAACCTTGCTGATCCTCTAACCTCATAGTTCATTATAGTTGCATAGCTAGGAATGACTTGAATTGTCTCGTAGCTTAATATACATTCACTCCTCCTTACCGAAGGATTGCATATTCCTTTCTTAGTTCATTAATTAAAGCTTCAGACTTACAATCCACTACAACTTAACGAAGTAAGATTAACTTACTAAGCTTAATCAAGTTCATTCGCAACTGATTTTAAATTCAAGTTTCCTTTTCATTAGACGTCATTTGAATGAGGTCTATTTCCCATATGAATGTATTCATTTATTTACAATTACCTTACTTCAGTTTAAGGTTTGTTAAGAGGAGATATGATTCCTCCTTCCGAATATCCTTTGGGCAAGACACCCCAAAGAATATTAACGAAATTTGAATACAAAATTCAATTGTCCTTTCATTAATATTCATTAGTTTAGAATCCAATTCCGAATATTATTTTCACAAGAATTCATACGTATTTTAATCTTTTTCTAAAGTCAATTAATAGTCCATATTGACCTAAGTATTGACCAATTGCACGTTTCAACTTAAAAGTTGTATTCAAGTGAAGAGTAGACGTTATATCCTTTTAAATCTAACAACCATCATTTGTATAAGTACAAATTCAATGCATAGGAATAAGTTCATGATTATATTTCAACAATTCAATAATGGTAAAACAATTAAAATAACACACCATTCCCTTCTCTCATTCCTCAAGATAAAATTTATACATTTTACAAGTCCAAATAGCCGGACTTCATTCATGCCAATCAACATTGATAACTCAAAAGAAAGAAGAATACAACTTTTCCTTTTTCCATTTCCTTCGAGAAGAATAATAAAATATCAGAAAAGATCCATCCTTTAGTTAATTAGAAGAAGCATCATAAAACAACATGTCTTCATTATTACTCACGGAATCCATCTGCAAAATTTACTAGCACGGGTCAGTTCATCGAACTGAGCATGTTAAGCACTTACCATTAAAATGAAGTGCTCTTGACTAACTGTCTCAATAAAAGAACTCTACTTTTATGAAACGTCTCGTAATTGAGATGGACATCACGTAAGAGTTAAGTACCGATAAGGATGAACAATTTAAACAACCATGTCTCAATAAGTAGCATCAAAATCAGACAGTACTATTAACTAACAACTCCTCAAAATAATTACAAGAAACACGCAATAATATATCCCCATTTCCTTAACTGTTTCCTTTAAAAATGAAAAGAGTTTTTTCAGATTTAGAAAAATATTACAAGAAATATTTTCTCTAAATAATCTTATATTAGAAGCATTTGTAAGAACTGATATAAATATATTACTGTTCGAATGCAATCACTGTCAATTCCATTCCATCATTAAAAATGGGATTCATATAATGAATTGACTATAAATTTAAACAGAACTCCTTCACCTTTTTACTACTCACTTGACTTCAACCAATTCAAATGTAGAAGAGAAAAGTCAATCATACACCATGACAATAACCTATGTCACTTTTCCAAATTCAACAAACAACATAGTACTCATCCAATTCAGAGAGGGGAAAAAACAATAGGTAAAATGCAATCACTTACACCCAAAGGCGAATGCAAGTTGATTCAATATCCTATAACAGAATTTTAAATAGGATAAGAAAAGAAGTATTACTTCCAATTACCTATTCAATAATCCCTTTCATTTAATCACAACCGAACTGGTCGATCTTATGCAAGAAGAGATAACAACTAGAGATAACAGTCAAGGAGAGAGCAATTAAAAGTCAATAATCGAATGAAAGGAAGGAGATTCGCATTACTTCTTTCCAATACATAGCCAAATATCAAACTATGATGTGTCAGACCCGTTATAAGTAGGGTGATTCTTTCGTGCAGATTAGTTAAAGTCTTAATAGTTTTACTATATTGAGGAAAGTATTCAAGAATTCATTTGGCATCTAAACCGCAAGTATCAATAATAATTGAACTTTCAATTGCAACCATTTCCATTAGTTATATTCACTGAAAATAGACACATCTATCCAGGTATAAAATGAGTAAGAGTATACAACAAGGCAACATGATCCCGATTTCACTAGAATAAATAAAGAAATCATTTTTCAATCACAAGAGTAAGGGATCTACTCAGGTTCAGATTCAATGAAAACAACGAAGAAGAAGAAGTTTAAATATATATATATATATATATATATATATATATATTCATCATTGAGTTCAAAGAAGAAATAAAAATTGTACGCTCTACCCAATCCATCAGATAACTAGGTTACTCTGTTCTAGGTTCGATAAGAATTTATTTCCAAACAATCATTCATGGGTACCAAAAAAAAATAGGAGGAACATTGTATCGTTTTAGATCAAGCAAATGTAAAGATGATACGATAAATCTATTGTCCTAAAAGAATTCACATCACCATACACTGTAATATGGCAAGGAAGAACAATTCACACAAAAAGTCCTGTCAAAGCATTCACACGGATTCCATAACCTTTGAGCACACACAAAACTAAAAATAGTATACACATCACTATCACCTTCAATGAAGTTCAAACCCACAAGAGACAACAAAACTGAATACCCATTACTTTTGAAATCAAAACAACAGAGATGAAATCCATCTTCAGTTACTATTTCAACAAAGATCACCCATTTACTCATGCATGCATCAAGAAAATACCCATGACTCTAAAAAATCACATCTAAACATATCAACATATTTTCACAAGAACACACATTTATAAGAGCAAGAGTTCTTTTAATGAAGATGTTTAATAAAGAGCATAACTGTTTAAAGAAAAGAGCCTAACATGCTTGTATAATTTCTTGTTAGCTCGTGGAAGGTCACAACGAGCTTCTCCAGAGTTTCTTCCCTCCAAACAATGTTAATCAACCAGATCTCTCAACTGCTTCCACATTTCCACAGGCCCAGAAACCACTCGGAGGTGGTCAAAACAACAATGGCCGAAAAACAAATTGGCAGGATCGCAAAAGCAACAAAATGCGAGAAAGAAAAACCCGAAACCCAAATGAATAACAATAACTCACAAAAATCCTCTTTCCTCTTTCCTAGGCGGGCTGGTTGCCAAAACCAATGCCAATAAATGCATTGAATGCATTTTCTCCCTCTTTCTCCATGCCACCACTTGACTCAAATTTCACGAGTTCTATCTTATAAATTTGCATGTAATTCAAATTTAGTTATATAGCTAGTTAGATGCCTCTAACTTCCTTGCTCCCACCAAACTTGGCGTTTAAAACTACAAGGACTGCATTTAAGTCCTTCATTTAAGTTTAAACCTTCCCCTTTATCCTCCCACTTGACATGTATCCCATAGGTCCCTCTTAGGATTTGCAATAGTTTAGGTCACAATTTAAATAGTTAGGTTTCCTTCTAGGTCGTAGATCCTTAGGATTCACCTTAGGTTAGTTTATAAACTTTTTAAATTAAAATCCATATAGGATAAATATTATTTCATAGGTTAAACATAACCCTTATCAATTCCATAATAGGTTCCTAGTAGGTTTTACTACCTTAGGCTTAAAACCAGTATAATGCAGGACATTCTGGCCAAGGTCAAATATATGCCTTGATATCTTTGTATCAAACCTTTTTTTATCTTACACTTTCCATCATCACAACTCATATGTATTCAGGAAATCAAACCTTACCATTTGAAGCATGATGCCAAGTAAGTATACCTGTAACCAGGTTCTTTAAAATTTACAACAATTTCCAGCTCGGTTCCAGATTTCATTTTATTTGGAAAGTCAATCGACAAGATGACAATAAAGAAGGATGAAGCATACCTTGGATCAATGGAATTGATTCAAGGTGTGCTATCACATTATTATGAGTTCATCAAGTATAAAATCAATTCTGCAGGTTCTCAACTTTTCAAATTACAAGATGTAATGAAATCATTTCCAAGTAAGCAAAGTTACAGTATGCATGAATTCAGAACAGTAATACTTACTCATTGCAAACATGACTTTCAAGGTCAAGGAATACACCTTCACATGACAATTCTCATTTCCACATTTGCAGCATCACAAAAAGAAGTTATCGTAGTAACTGCCAAGATCAAGATGTTACATACCTCCCTTCTTAAAAGAATCATCGTCCCGATGATCAAATTAGTCAAATCATAGAGTTTTTTAGGACAAAATTCAGTTATCGTCCTTCCATTCATATGTTCATATCAGAACTAAAATTCAAGTTTTCAAAATAGTATTTACAATAACCATCAAATAGTTCAGTAACTGCCCAAGTTTGGCAGATTTATCAGTTTTTTGAACTTAATTTAGATCAAACAAGTATGGAAAAGCAGATCTCATTTCTTCAAGATTCTCCCAAGTTGCACTTTCTTCACTAAACTAGTCCCACTAGACCTTACATTGATTCACTTCGTGATTTCTTAAGTGCAATTGATTGGCGAGTTCCCAGAACTCGAATGGGCTTAACCACAATTATTCAGGGGTCTTGGACCTGTAAGGAATCCCAATTCAGCACATGTGATAAATCGATATGTATTTCTTAAGCAAAGAAATATGGAAAACATCATGCATTCATGATAAAGCAAGAGGTAAAGCTAAACAATAAGCTATAGGGTTGATTATTTCAACAATTTCAAAAGGTCCCACATAATGAGGTGATAACTTGGCAGCCTTGCCAAAAGTTATAGAACTCTTTTTAGCTTAACCGAAGAAAGACCTTCTCACCAAGTTCATATTTCCTATCAACCCATTTTAAGTCTGCATAACTCTTTTTCCTGTTGGAAGCCTCCTTTAAATGTTCACGAATCATTTTAATTTGTTGTTCCATTTCTGTAAGGATTTCTGGCCCAATTATCTCTCTATCCTCTACGCTGTCCCAGCTAACAGGGGTTCTACATTTCCTTCCATATAATGCTTCGAAAGGTGCCATCTTTAAAGAGGTGTGGTATGTATTATTATAAGCAAATTCAACTAGCGGGAGGTACTCCTCCCATTTATACTGCTGGTCCATGCAATACATTCTTAACATATCCTCTAAAACTTGATTGACTCTTTCAGTCTGTCCATCCGTTTCTGGATGATATGTAGAACTAAAATTTAGTTTAGTTCCCAAGGCTGCATTAAGCGTTTGCCAAAATATTGATGTCATTCTTGGATCTCTATCTCGATATGATCAATTCGGGTATTCCATGTAACCTAAAAATCTCATGTACAAACCTTCTTACTAACACTGGTGAATCATCTTTTAGATTACCAGCAATAAAGTGTGCCACTTTGGTTAGTTTGTCAACAACAACTAGGATGATATCATGTTTATTCCTAGACATAGGTAATCCTTGAACGAAATCCATAGTTATCACTTGCCATTTGTACTGTGGAATGCTGTGGGGGTATAGTAATCCGGATGGATGCATATGTTTTACGCCTTAACATATTGACATTCCAAAGGTGTGTCACAACTTCCATCACATCCTTTTTCATTCCCTTAGAGAAATATTGTTGCTTTATATCAGCAAGAATTTTCATAATGCCAGTGTCCAGAAAAAGGTGAGTTATGAAACTCAGCTAATAATTTCTTTCTTAAATCATTTGCTAAGGGTATATATACCCTATTTTCAAACTGCAAAATTCCTTCATTGTCAAAATGAAAACTTTATACTTTACATCTTTTGGATTTGCAACAAGTGCTGTTTTAACTTGCTGAAAATAAGAGTCAGATTCCATGACACTTTTCACCTCATCTTTAAACTAAGTTCTTAATGTTATAAGAGTAGAAATGTGCTTCCTACGACTCAGAGCATCTGCTACTCTATTTTCCTTACCTTTAATATAGCTTATATCAAAATCATACTGAGATAGGAATTCTAACCATCTTCACTATCTTGCATTCAGGTTTGGTTGAGTAAAAATATACTTCAACCCAAGATGGTCAGATTTTTAGCTCAAAAGGCTTACCAAGAAGGTAATGCCTCCACATTTGAAGTGCATGAACGATGGAAGTGAGCTCTAGGTCATGTGGAGCATAATTCTGTTCATGTAACTTGAGTTTTCTACTTTCATATGCTATGACATGATCATTTTGTAACATAATACCTCCGAGACCCTCTCCAGATGCATCCATTATGACCGTAAAATCTCCATTTGGGTCAAGTACAATAAGAATAGGTGCTATAGTTAACTGATCCTTTAGAATCTTAAAGGCAGATTCACATTTTCATTCCAAAAAAATTTCTTATCCTTCTTTTGTAATGAAGTGATTGGTGCAAAGCAATATTAGAAAAGTCCTTAATGAACTTTCTATAGTACCCGCTAGGCCCATGAAGCTTCTAAACTTCCGTTGTTGGGTGCAGATCCACTCACTTATAGCTGCAATCTTTGAAAGATATACAACTATCCCATTTTTTCTTATAACATGTCCCAAATAATGCACTTCTGCATCATAAAAGGAACATTTAGACAATTTACCATACAACTTTCTCTTTCTCAAGATTTCCAGTACTATCTTTAAATGCTCCTAATGCTCTTCAACTTTTTGTAGTATACAAGAATGTCATCCAAGAATACAAGCATAAATTTGTCCAA
Source organism: Taxus wallichiana var. yunnanensis (assembly GCA_018340775.1). Taxonomy (NCBI): domain Eukaryota; kingdom Viridiplantae; phylum Streptophyta; class Pinopsida; order Cupressales; family Taxaceae; genus Taxus; species Taxus wallichiana. The sequence continues at coordinate 641,805,887 of CM031239.1, read as the reverse complement.
GTATTCTTGAAAAATATTATTCATCAAATTCATGAAGGCGGCAGGTGCATTCGTCAACCTAAAAGGCAACACTGTGAATTCATAATGTCCGTACCTTGTTCTAAAATCTGTTTTATGAATGTCTTCCTCTTTTATTCTCAACTGATGATATCCAAATTGAAGATCTATTTTTTAATAAACTTATGGTCCACGCATCTGATCGAATAGAACATCAATCATAGGAAGTAGATATTGGTTCTTAATCGTTTCCTTATTTAAAATTATGTAATCAATGCACAATCTAAGTGTGCCATCCTTCTTCTTTACAAAAATTACCGGTGCTCCCCATGGTGAGACACTCGGTCTTATCAACCCTTTGGTCAAAAGTTCCTATAATTGAGCCTTAAGTTCCACTAACTCAATGGTGGTCATTCTATAGGGTGCCTTGGATATGGGCTCGGTTCTGGTTTGATCTTGTACGTACCCAAAATTGTAGGGTATTGCACCGCGAACGATGTTACAAATGCCCCAATGATGATACAGGTCACCTCGCAAGGTGTTCGGGATCAGAGAAGCTTGTGAAGTATATGTTAGCATCCCAAATGCTTTATCCAAGTTCCTTGTGCTTTGTTTTATCCCTTGCCCCCTTTTTCTTGGCTTTTTGACCTTCAGTAACAAAACACACCGCTGCCTGCTAGGGCGGCGGTCATGAATCGCCACCCTACTCGGGCGGCGGTCCTCCATACGTTTTCCAACACATTCCTTTGATCACAACTTGCATGAATTTTCAACATTTACCAGCTTTTCTCAACCGCCTTAGCTTGTATTTATGTTTTTGGTTCCCTGTAATAGTGTTTCTCCATTGTTTAATGGTAAAAGAGTTCCATTCCAAGTTACCCTTTGGTGAATGGGAATTCTATAAATAGCTGGTTTGTTTTCAAACAAATGGCCCCTCATCCTCTCAATTCTCTTGTTTAGTTTTCAATTCCTTGCTTAGAATTTTGTTAGTTTCAAGTTTTGCTTCCATTGTTGGCACTTTGGAGGTCATATCATCTTCTTGTTTCAAGTCTTGTTTCATTTTCTGCTGCATATAGTCAGTTTAAAACATAGAATAGCTTCATTTCTAGACTAGAATCCATTAAAGTTGTAGGTTTTGTTTTGTCACAAGGATAATTTCTGAAACTCTTGGTACACTTGTGTTGTATTCCCACAATAAATCCCACTAGGAATTACATAGTCAAGCTCTGTTCACTTGCGCTATCCCTCTCCTACTTGCATTATATTCGGTCTATATCCAAATATGCCATTGTTCGATTGCTATCTTCTATTGATACTATCATATACACACTTTTTGGATTCATGAGGACATGAAGGAATGAGGAGATCACACTGAGGGGACGAAATCACACACAACTAGATTTACCACTATTCTGTAAATGCTAGGTTTGAGATATCAAAGTTCTAGTTTCAACATATCAATTAGAGTAGTGAATTATTTCATTTTAGTTAAAAGTTCGCTCTTGGTATCACCAGGGAAGCTGTGGGGATTGATGGTTTCTGAGAAACTATGATTCATTCCTCACTTCTGAGGTAGGAATGAGAGACTTTCAAATTATTATGTTTAGGTACTTAGATATTTAGTATAATATCACAATTACATAGGTAAATAGCCATACCAGGCTACTTTGTTTGTTTTCATTTTTTTCTAGATTAGTTGTCCATTTTATAGATATACTAGAGTAGTTGCTCTTTAATTTCATTAAAATACGTCATTGAAAAATATAAAAATAGCAAGATGCTTGCATAGTGTAAATACCTCTTTTGTAATCAGTTTATTTAATGTTAGTTAAAAGTTGAATCATCTTTGTATGACAATCACAGGACCTAGAGAGCCTAGAGAATATATATTTGAACCTATAGTACCTCAACCAAATTTACCCATGACTTTAGCTGATATAGATCAGGACCTTAGGATACAGGTCTTTCGAGCCACAACAAACTTACAAGTAATTAGTGAGCAACTAAGAGGAATGAATATCAAAGATGATAAAGCTTACACATTATGGTGAAACCATATGAATTATAGATTACTTTGATAAAACACACGAATGACAATACAAGGGTTCAAATGAGAACAAACATTCGGTTACAATCCTTTGGTTCCGTAGCCTAACGTAGGAGACCTCCTCATTGATATAGACACTATCTTACATATCCAAGTTTCTAGAACACCTGTTAGGTACTTCGAGAAAAATCATACAACTTATAGTTCTAAACATATAAGTGAAAAGGCATACGATTAGTGGATAGTCGGAAGAAGGGATTGATTCTTCACATGACCATAACAGGTCCTCAACAACCACGTACTCACGGTTGTGATCCCCAAGTCCCATAACCCAATGAGCCAACAAATCAGTCAAGTATTGACACTAAGTTGCGAACACTTGGTATTTAGATCCTCACCACTCCCGCTGAGATAGTATAACATAGTTTTTGTATTAAACATAGAAGCCATTCAATCCAATATTTTAAGGCTAGACCAGAAAACCACCCATAGCTAACCACCAAATCCACTAAAATGACCTACCACTACTTTCATGACCTTGTCTGGAGATATATATGAAGCTCCCACAGGTCACTTCCACGTATCCAACAACCAAGAAATAGGATCTCGGCAGAGCTCGACATCGATTGGAGCCTCCAAGCAGCCATTATATCCGAACGAGCCATTACACCAATCTAGGTTAGGAGGGCCTTCTTCGCCTTAGATTCATAGATTCCATTATTGCGTGTTGAGGATTTAAGATTACCCGATTAGCTTATACATATCCATTCACATTCAACATTCACCAGTTGTCTCGACACAACCTCGGGAAGTCGGGTATGAGGAAAGGGTACTTGTAGATTCCCATGCTCGCTTATCACTTTTCCATCATACAGATCTCAATTGTAAATTCAAACTCTCATTTGGGCGGAAGACCCGGTAATTCTTTCAGAAATACATCATTGAAATCTCTTAATAGTGGATATTTTTCCATAAAATCATTATCTTCCTCAGTAATATATATCATTTTTATGGCATACAAAGTGTAGCCTCTATTTTTAGCCCTTTTTAGTTGCATAGCTGTTAGTTTCCTAACTACAATCCCACATTTTACACCCTGAATGACTGCTGTTTTCTGTAGGTCATCAAAACAACAAATCTATTTTTCATAATAGTCAACCTTTGCCTTATGTTCCACCAACCAATTAACACCTATAATTACATCATATGACCCCAAAGGGGTAACATACAGGTCAACTTCTATGGAGAAACTAGGCAAGTCAAGGACTGCCCCAAAAAGACACATATCAACTGTATGGACAACATTATTTCGTAATGTACCATCCATGTCTTATCCATTCGTTCAACTTTTCTTTTTAATTTCAATGCTAACTTAGTAGATATAAAACATTCAAGTAGCTCTAGTATCAAAAAGTATAACCACAGGTATACTGAATAACTTACCGGAACTTCTATGGGTGTGACTTACTTTTCAACTTGTTTGTTAGCCACCACAGTGTGTATCTTGCATCTTTGCTTGATCACGATCGTCCTTCTTTAAAGGATAGTGACTCACATAATGGTCCTTTCCACAGTTAAAACAACCTCCAATGGGCCCCTTCCTAGGCTCAAATTTATTTCCAGCCTTGAAGTTATCATTCTGGCTTCCATAGGACTTTTGTCCATTACCACTATTTTTGGTAAAGCCGTTCCGCATACTAGTAATAAGTTTGTTCATTCCTGTTTTCTTATTGTTATCCGCAAAAATTTTGTTTTTCATGCTGAACCTCTTCCAGGGTCCCTTTTTAGGTGTAAGAGATGAAGAAGAGTTAGGAATCTTCTTCCTAACCTCCTCCCTATGAGTAGAGATTGCTCTTAATTTCTGTTCTTGTCTTATTACCTTTTCGACAACTCCTTCCATAGTGGTCGGACCGTGGACATCCACCTCACCACCAATGATGGGATTCAGCCCCATTATGAACTTTCGTATCCTAAACTTCTCGTCAGCTTGGTACTGCGGTACATACTTAAGGAGTTTAGTAAACCCTTCCTAGTATTCTGTCACCGTCAGCTTTCCTTGAGACAAGTTCTGAAATTTAGTCATTTTCTGATTAAAAAGAGTTGAGGCAGCCATCATTTCCTAAAGTAACTTTTAACTTGATCCCAATGTAACATCCTCATTTTATACATTAGAACAAGTCAATTTTTTTTTTTTAATAAATGCTTCCTGGTTCTAAATACATAATTTAGAACTCACAAATCAAGCAACCATTCTTATAACAGATAACCATATGCAGCTGTAATGACTCGGAGTACCTCCGATCTATTCATTCCATGACTCGGTAATCTACCGATCTATTCATGTGTATTAAGAGTTAGCGTTTTTATTTAACACATCACTCTTGCGGTTCTCTTCCCTAATCTGGGATTCGAATGCTCTGTCTAAGGAACCTATTTTGAATAATTGTTACCATTATTCATCGGCATCTCATCCCTTAGACTAGGTGACTTAGGACAACGCAATCAGACTTGCGATACTTTGGCCAAATATTTGAAACATCTTGCTTATGTCTCATATTCCTTAATGACATACTGTCAATCGATCTGGAATACGTCCTTCACCCCATTCCTATGTTATATAGAATGTCTTATCTTGACTTCATCGGTCCCTCTTATCCCAAGTTATTCACTCGGAAACGAATTAGTAAGGTGACAATGTTATATGGATGCTCTCGAGGACTAGGGATATGATGACATCTTTGGGTCAACCCTAGTTAAACCGGTGTGTCAAGATACCCTGAGTCCCCTAGGTAGCCTTATAACGTGACCACATTCCTAATTGGTCCCCAGAGTAACTTGTTCAAATTTAAGGTGTAAATCTTAATGATCAATGCAAAGGGTGTCATCATAAGTCACCTGCATTGTTGTATCTTCGAGAAGATCCTAATCTTCTCGAAGGTACAACCCTGCAGTTGACTTGTGCCGTCAACCTTTAAATCCGCCTCGAAAAGATCTACTTATTAAAAAGTGTTACATACGTTGAGTTAAATTATACCATAAGACGCTCCCTTTAAGGGTAGTCTTTCCCAATCCCCAGGTTCCTCACCTTAGAATGACCTTTCTTAATAAAACCCATTACACAATGAAGTTATTAAGACTATGGTCCCATCAAGGAGTTCATAGAATATACATAATTCTAAATCAACGAAATTGGACAATAACCCATAATCTTCACATGTGATTGCCAACCGAACCCTTTTTAGGTTTATTTCAGTTCTCATAACTGAATTTATATCTTACTTATTAGTATCGAGATATAGTGATTAAGAATCCAATTAAACGTTGTCCTGGCTTAATCAAGACTAGGAATTAATAATTTAATTCAGCTTGTTTAGCATCCTGCTTAGGTTTATTTTAACCCTAGCTTCCAGAAAGATAGTGATCTAAATTTCAATTTAGCTTTAGATAGAACATACTAGAACTGCTAAACAATCATAAGTATTCAGTCACATATTCTTGCAAGCTTACATTGATAATCACAAAAGTCTCCAAATTATACAATAATAACAATGCTCTTAAGATCATTTGAACTGAAGAAGGTCAAACTATCAAGATACGAATACAAACATATAAGTATCAAATATCTATTTCCATTCCTTTCAGAACTAATCAAATACATTTTATGCATTCAACATACTTGATACAATATTTCAACAGAAAAAGAACATCTTTCCTTATATAGTACATTTAGAGAATCAAGTTGTAATTCATCATAAAACCAAATTAAACAATCTGAACATCCTATCAGATCTGCGTGCTTTTACCACTTACGGCAACCATATGCGAAATTGTCAACATGGGTCAGTTCGATGAACTGAGCATGATAAGCACTAACTCTTAAAACAATTGCAATCCACCAACTGTTTTCATTAAACAACCTGTTTAAATGAGATCATTTCACCAAACAAGTAAACATATTTCAGACTATGCTTTTGTAATACAAACATGACTATAAACGCGTAACTCATATTATCGTTACTGAATAGTCATAAATACTTTTCAAATATTTCATCAAAATATTAGAAATCAAGGAGGACGAAAGTATTCCAAACAACTTTCCATCCGAATTCCAAGGACAACAAACATCAGACAGATCATTACATTCAACATAGTAAAATGAATATCATAACAAATCATGATTCCATCTAGATGTTAAAACAGTTCCAATGGTTAGTTAAAAATATAACAACATATACTTTATAACAGAAGAGAAAGAAAACGAGTCATTCCTGTTTCCCTTCCAACAAGCTCATGACTGTACCGTCCCCTCGAAAGCAAAGCATTCACCTTATACACATACGAATAAGTCAGACGAGCCACAAGAAGAACCACAGTTTTGTTAAAGTTTAAATTATAACAAACTCCTGTAGCTTACTAGCAGTACAGTAGCTCTCACGCCAAAACAGTGATGAATATCTACCAAACAGACTCCACATGACCTTCCACACGAAGCGACAAACAAGAAGATATTCAATGCCATCGCCTGTCGAGGTGCAGTTGACAGCTCCTTAGTTCAGTCAAGCTCAAGACTAGATATCCATGCAACAGAAGACGTAATCATGCTCAAACATGACAACAATCCCTCTCAGCAACATACAACTCATTCTAATCCCTACTAAACACTGTAAGGTTTTAGATCCAAGGTCGAAATCAAAAGAACTTCCCTTTTATCGCAGTCAACAAGAGACTCATTAACATTAAAGCAAATGATGTTTCCCTATGACTATGCAGAGATATTCATACGAAATCCACGCAACATGCACAACCTCATTTAACTGGAATTATTCAGAAAGGAAACATAACATACCGTATTCACATCTGAACTCATTCAGAGGTTGAAAAGTATGGTATTCACGACCCACTTCTACAGAGGCCAAGATACATGATATCTATCTATACATTAAGGAATCCAACAGAGCCAAAAACAATAAGTGTTCATAATCAGGCTTATATAGAAGCAGAAACACTGGTTACCTATCAAGGATTTCAACTGAATCCGAACAACAGTATTCACGATAAAGCTTCTACAGAAGCCGATATACAAGATAAATATAAGTTAAGGATTCCAACCGTGCCAACAATGGTAAATATTCACAATCAGGCTTATACAGAAGCTAAATACTGATTTCGTAACAAGGAATCCAACTGAGCCTCTACAACAATATTCGCTCAAGCTTACACAGATAGGAAACGTAAAAAGTACACCAACTGAGTCTGTACCAAAATTCATTGCTAAACGAAGGTATTCATTACAAGATAACAGAAGTCGTATTACCAGTTACCCCTCCAGGACTCCGACAGAATCAAGCTACCAGTATTCACATACATGGCTTCTACAGTAGTCCATAATATACGAACCATTCCATGGACTCCACAGAGTTATTTTGTATATAAATAAATATATTGCAAACTATCAATGGGTTGAATCCCATAATCACAACACAGGGGGAAACAACTTCTACTAGGTCGCATTGAAATACTGTAAACACAACAAGTTATCCGTTCACAAATAACTTTAAGTATCATAGCGAAACCCAACAAGATTCAGTAACCACCACCTATAATAACCACGATAGAACTTACAAAGAAGTCGAATTATACTGAACATTCAAACAAAAGTCCAACAGTATCCTTTCCGACAAGTATCAACAACAAGTATCAACTGTAGCCTGAACCCAACAAGGAAACAATTCATGGGCTCCCAAAGAGCAGGTTTAGTATACTTTCTTGCATGCATTTCACAAACTTTAGCCGGAATGCAAAACACAACGAAATAGTGCAACAGTTCGAAACACAATGCACACCCGTCAAGGGTTAAATTGAAAAATCGAACCAGTAAGAAGATACAGTAACAAAATCACACAAAGCTACCATAAAAACCATCTGAACCCAAAAATCATCTGAACAGAGTTGTTCTAATGAAATCATTTGAAAGAAAGCAAGATTTTTAAAGGTTAGGGCCTAACATGCCTGGTTATTTGCTTAAAAATCCGAAGAAGACCACTGAAAGAGCTCGAGCCTTCTCCTCTTTTTCCAAGTTAGATTCACCAACAAAAATTTGTTATTTCCATGACTTATAAATTTTCCTTGCCAGAGAAAAGAGCGAGTTACACTCATATTTTCCATGCAACTCCCAGAAGACTGGTGCGAAGAACCAGTGATCAGACAGAGGGAAAACCGGAGCGCATGAAAAACCAAACAAACTACTAGTTTTCCATTTTGCATGCCTTCCCGTGAAACCCGAGCTCAAAGACCGAGTTCATTAATTGCATTTACTCCAAATCTCCTACTCAATTTCCATTGCCACCGACCGCCATAGTTGGCGATGGATAAAAATAGTTCAAAGACCATTTCTAACTTTGGTGACTTGCCACGTTGGCTCTTGCTAGCCATTTAAACTTCTACCAAATTACCTGTCCTTCATACTTATCCATCTATTTAATGCCATAGAAACTACCGCCCATGGCTCGCACCCTTCCATAGGTCCCCTTTCTTCCTTGTTCATTAGTTAGGTTAGTAACATAGGTTAGGATTTAAGATGCGACTTAGTCTAACCTCCATAGCACAAAGTTACTAACTTAGAACATTTAGCTTATAGCTTAGGCCTAGGTTAGATTAACACTAATCTAACCCATAGATCATAGTTTAGTTTTAGGTTACTAACCTTAATAAATCCAGTTTAGGTCTAACATTTCAAATGCTCAGAAAAAGAACCTACAACATACATTCACGAACAGGATTCACTCCTGCACTGCCAATAGGCTAGTTAAATAAATGTATCTGAATTTATTACCTGGCCCACGATCAAGACCTTCCTGATATTACGATATCGGGAACCAATTCATTTAACACGATCAGCCTGAGTTAGACTCCGGAATAGCTTATTCAATGCATTCAGACCTTGTAACCTGCGTAAGGTCTATAATTTTAGTTCATCCCGAATAAACTTAAAGCATCACTTGGATCAATGCCACTGATCCAAGGCTGGGTCTTATAGATGGATAAATCCACAATTCATTCCGAGATCAGATTAAACTCAGGTGTAAAATGAAAGAAATAAAAGAGTCCAATCATATTCCGACTCAGTCAAAGATCTGCAATTTCAAAGAAGATACAGTCCATATCAAGCATGACTTCTCAATCAAGGTACACATCCTTTTTACAAAAGAAATCACATATCAACATTTGTATGGTCGGGAGGAAGTAACAACAGATCGGGTGTTACACCCAAGTTATGTCTATTTCGACAATGTTCAACTCAACCTTACGGTTGTCCCACCATGATGATGCTTCATGAGAAAGCTGATATGCTCCCCATATCGCTTTTGTCTCCTTGGAGAAGTTTCTTATTGCAAAGTACTTCTCCATTTCACTGAGCCAATTTTCAGCCCCGTCCCCAAGTGTAGTTCCATCAAACTTTGGAGGACTTATTCTCTTTATATCATTTGTGAGTTCAGCCACTAATCTTGCCCTTTTATTTTTAGGCTGATTAGGAACGTTCACGTTACTATTATCAACACCTGGATTTCCTCCATTGGTGTTGTCCACGGGAGGTGGCTGATCATTAATATCAACATCTTCTCCCTCCTCATTACCCATTGCTTGCATTCCAAAGCAGTCAAACGATCTCTCGTATCTAGTAGGAAACAAGGATCTCATCTATTTTTTAGGCAAGTGTTTGCTTCTCCACACAGTAGTGGGTTGTTTGTAGCATTCACCCTTGTTCTAACCATTTTTGTTCAACAAGAAAATGTAAACCTTATTAAATTGTGAACTCATTAGGTCAACAAACTGCAACCTTGACTACGATACCAAGATGTAACATTCCCATTTTAAGACACTAGAACAAGGGATTTTATTTTTGATAACGTTCTCTACTCTAAATTACGTAATTCAGAACACATGTTTCAAGTTTTAATAATTGTTCTCTGTTCTAAATGACGTAATTTAGAACACACAATGCTTTTAGACCAATGTTCTCTGTTCACATATTCATAATATGGAACACACATTCCATGCCATTTAATCATATAACAAATAACCATATGCTACTATAATGACTCGAAGAACTACCGATCTCCCATTTCATGACTCGGCTACTTACTGATCCTTCATGTTAATCCATGCATTGTATACTAAGTATACTTGGTTCCCTTTAAATTTTTGGTTATTGAAGTGCTCCATTTAAGAGGCCTATTTGAATATCTATTACCGATATTCATCTGAAATCCTGCTTCTTAAACTAGGTGATTTAGGACAACGCAACCAACAGCTTGCGATACTTTGGCCAAAGATTCTCACATGCTTAGCATGATCATATTCCTAGACGACATACTCGTCAATGGAATACGTCCTTCACCCCACTTCATCTGTTACCTAGAATGGTATTTTCTGACTTCTATCAGTCCTCTTGTCCAAGGTTGAACTTTAACCCAAGATAACAATATGAAAGAATATAGAGAGGCACTCGTGATGATTAAAGGTACGCAGACATACCTCGTCAACCCTAGTCGATTGCGTGTGTCTAGTTACCTTTAGTCTTCGCGAGTCACTCCGTATACAAGGTCATATTCCTAACTTGGTCCAAAGTAAAACTGAGGCCAAGTCCAAGCTTATGTAAACCTAGATGATTCGATTCGGAAGGGTGTTGCAACATGTCAGCTGCAACATTGTGTCGTCATGAAGGCTCGGCCTTCATGAAGACACCTTATTACAAGCTGGTGTGTACCAACATCCTACGGAATCCTCCCGTCTAGGGTTACATATCCAGCTAAAAGTTTGATTAGATTCTTATCTTTATTATTTTAAGAATAAGTTTCAGCAACCTTGTTGATCCTCTAACCTCATTGTTCATTACAGTTGCATAGTTAGGAATGACTTGAATTGTCTCGTAGCTTAATATACATTCACTCCTCCTTACCGAAGGATTGCATATTCCTTTCTTAGTTCATTAATTAAAGCTTCAGACTTACAGTCCACTATAGCTTAACGAAGTAAGATTAACTTACTAAGCTTAATCAAGTTCATTCGCAACTGATTTTAAATTCAGGTTTCCTTTTCATTAGACCTCATTTGAATGAGGTCTATTTCCCATATAAATGTATTCATTTATTTACAATTACCTTACTTCAGTTTAAGGTTTGTTAAGAGGAGATATGATTCCTCCTTCTGAATATCCTTTGGGCAAGACACCCCAAAGAGTATTAACGAAATCTGAATACAGAATTCAATTGTCCTTTCATTAATATTCATTAGTTTAGAATCCAATTCTGAATATTATTTTCACAAGAATTCATACGTATTTTAATATTTTTCTAAAGTCAATTAATAGTCCATATTGACCTAAGTATTGACCAATTACACGTTTCAACTTAAAAGTTGTATTCAAGTGAAGAGTAGATGTTATATTCTTTTAAATCTAATAACCATCATTTGTATAAGTATGAATTCAATGCATAGGAATAAGTTCATGATTATATTCCAACAATTCAATAATGGAAAACAATTAAAATAACACACCATTCCCTTCTCTCATTCCTCAAGATAAAATTTATACATTTTACAAGTCCAAACAACTAGACTTCATTCATGCCAATCAACATTGATAACTCAAAAAGAAAGAAGAATACAAATTTTCCTTTTTCCATTTCCTTCGAGAAGAATAATAAAATCTCAGAAAAGATCCATCCTTTAGTTAATCAGAAGAAGCATCATAAAACAACATGTCTTCATTATTACTCACGGAATCCATCTGCAAAATTTACTAGCACGGGTCAGTTCATCGAACTGAGCATGTTAAGCACTTACCATTAAAATGAAGTGCTCTTGACTAACTGTCTCAATAAAAGAACTCTACTTTTATGAAACGTCCCGTAATTGAGATGGACATCACGTAAGAGTTAAGTACCGATAAGGATGAACAATTTAAACAACCATGTCTCAATAAGTAGCATCAAAATCAAATAAAGACTATTAACTAACAACTCCTCAAAATAATTACAGCAAACACGCAATGATATATCCCCATTTTCTTAACTGTTTCCTTTAAAAATGAAAAGAGTTCATTCCAGATTTAGAAAAATATTACAAGGAATATTTTCTCTAAATAATCTCATATTAGAAGCATTTGTAAGAACTGATATAAATATATTATTGTTTGAATGCAATCACTGTCAATTCCATTCCATCATTAAAAATGGGATTCATATAATGAATTGACTAGAAATTTAAACAGAACTCCTTCACCTTTTTACTACTCACTTGACTTCAACCAATTCAAATGCAGAAGAGAAAGGCAATCATACACCATGACAACAACCTATGTCACTTTTCAGAATTCAACAAACAACATAGTACTCATCCAATTCAGAGAGGGAAAAATAGTAGGTAAAATGCAATCACTTACACCCAAAGGCAGTCGCAAGTTGATTCAATATCCTATAACAGAATTTTAAATAGGATAAGAAAAGAAGTATTACTTCCAATTACCTATTCAATAATCCCTTTCATTTAATCACAACCGAACTGGTCGATCTTATGCAAGAAGAGATAATAACTAGAGATAACAGTCAAGGAGAGGGCAATTAAAAGTCAATAATCAAATGAAAGGAAGGAGATTTGCATTACTTCTTCCCAATACATAGCCGAACATCAAACTATGATGTGCAGACCTGTTATCAATAGGGTAATTCTTCCCACGCCAGACTATTACAGTCTTAATAGCTTACTAACTACCATTCAAGGAAAGTATTCAAGAATTCATTTCACATCTAAACCACAAGTATCAATAACAACTGAACTTTCAATTACAACGTTTCCATTAGTTATATTCACTGAAAACAGAGACACATCTATCCCAGGTATAAAACGAGTAAGAGTATACAACAAGGCAACATGATCCCGATTTCACTGGAATAAATAAAGAAATCATTTTTCAATCACAAGAGTAAGGGATCTACTCAGGTTCGATTCAATGAAAACAACAAAGAAGTTTAAATCCACAGATATATATATATTCATCATTGAGTTTAAAGAAGAAATTAAAACTGTACACTCTACCCAATCCATCAGACAACCATGTTACTTTGTTCCAGGTTTGATAAGAATTTATTTCAAACAATCATTCATGGGTACCAAAAACAAAATAGGAGGAACATTGTATCATTTTAGATCAAGCAAATGTAAAGACGATATGATAAATCTATTGTTCCTAAAAGAATTCACATCACCATACACTGTAATACGACAAGGAAGAACAGTTCACACAAAAAGTCCTATCAAAGCATTCACACAGATTCCATAACCTTTGAGCACACACAAAACTCCGAAAATAGTATACACATCACTGTCACCTTCAGCAAGTTCAAACCCACAAAAGACAACAAAACCGAATACCCATTACTTTCAAAATCAAAACAGCAGAGATGAAATCCATCTTCAGTTACTATTTCAACAAAGATCACCCATTTACTCATGCATGCATCAAGAAAATACCCAAATCACATCTTTTCCAAACAAAAACTCAAGAAAAAGATCACATCTAAACATATCAACATATTTTCACAAAAACACACATTTATAAGAGCAGAGTTCTTTTAATGAAGACGTTTAATAAAGAGCATAACTGTTTAAAGAAAAGATCCTAACATGCCTGTATAATTTCTTGTTAGCTTGTGGAAGATCACAACCGAGCTTCTCAAGAGTTTCTTCCCTCCAAACAACGTTAATCAACCAGATCTCTCAACTACTTCCATGTTTCCATAGGCCCAGAAACCACTCGAGAGGTGGTCAAAACAACAATGGCGAAAAACAAACTTGCAGGTTTGCAAAAGCAACAAAATGCAGAGCAAAAACCCGAAACCCAAATGAATAACAATAACTCACAAAAATCCTCTTTCCTCTTTCCTAGGTGGGTTGGTTTCCAAAACCAATGTCAATAAATGCATTGAATGCATTTTCTCCCTCTTTCTCCATGCCACCGCCGACTCAAATTTGGTGAGTTCTATCTTATAAATTTGCATGTAATTCAAATTTAGTTATATAGCTAGTTAGATGCCTCTAACTTCCTTGCTCCCACAAAACTTGGCATTTAAAACTACAAGGACTACATTTCAGTCCTTCATTTAAGTTTAAACCTTCCCCCTTTATCCTCCCACTTGACATGTATCCCTTAGGTCCCTCTTAGGATTTGCAATAGTTTAGGTCACAATTTAAATAGTTAGGTTTCCTTCTAGGTCGTAGGTCCTTAGGATTCACCTTAGGTTAGTTTATAAAACTTTTAAATTAAAATCCATATAGGATAAAATATTATTTCATAGGTTAACACATAAACCTTATCAATTCCATAACAGGTTCCTAGTAGGTTTTACCACCTTAGGCTTAAAACCAGTATAGTGCAGGACATTCCATCCAAGGCCAAATATATGCCTTAATATCTTTGTATCAAACCTTTTTCTATCTTATGCTTTCCAGCGTTACAACTCATATGTATTCAGGAAATCAAACCTTACCGTTGGCAGCATGGTGCCAAGTAAGTATACATGTAACCAGGTTCTTTAAAATTTACAACAATCTCTAGCTCGGTTCCAGAATTCATTTTATTTGGAAAGTCAATCGACAAGATGACAATAAAGAAGGCTGAAGCATACCTTGGATCAATGGAATTGATTCAAGGTGTGCTGTCACATAATTATGAGTTCATCAAGTACAAAAGCAATTCTGCAGGTTCTCAACTTTGCAAATTACAAGATGTAATGACATCATTTCCAAGTAAGCAAAGTTACAGTATGCATGAATTTAGAACAGTAATACTTACTCATTGTAAACATGACTTTCAAGGTCAAGGAATACACCTTCACATGAAAATTCTCATTTCCAAATTTGTAACATCACAAAAAGAAGTTATCGTAGTAACTGCCAAGATCAAGACGTTACAGGGGAACCTTTTTCTATCGAGTCATACCTTTTGGCCTTAAAAACACTGGTGCTACATATCAGCATGCTATGACTTACATCTTCCATGATATCATGCATCGCATATTGGAAGATTATGTGGATGATCTCTTGGCCAAATCTAAATGTCGCACCGAACACCTCGCTGTCCTAAAAACCATCTTTGACTACCTTATTAAATATTACATCCACCTTCAACCTAAAAAGTGCATCTTCGCGGTTCACTCAGGAAAGCTCCTGGGATTTATTGTTTCCCTCCATCGTATAGAAATTGACCCAGCTAAAGTCAAGGCCATTCTAGAAATTCCTCCGCCCACTAACCTTAAACAACTTTGTATCCTGTAAGGTAAATTACAGTCCATTCACTATTTCATTTCACAATTATCTGATCAATGTCAACCATTTCATCATCTGCTTAGGAAGGATGTCTCCTTTAAATGGGATGATGACTTTCACAAAGCTTTTGAGGCCCTAAAACAATACCTTCTCCAACCACCCATACTCATTCCACCTAAAGACGATCAACCTTTTTACCTATACATATCAGCTATTGATCATTCCTTGGGAGCCATGCTCGCTCATCGCGATGAACAACACAGGGAGCAGGTGGTTTATTACATAAGCCGTACTCTTTTGGACTATGAAACCCAATACAACCATCTAGAAAAGCTTTGCTTAGCCTTAGTTTTTGTTGCCACCAAACTCCGCCATTACCTACTCAACCACAAAACCTATGTTGTGACCAACACCGATCCTTTACACTTCATGTACGCCAAACCTTATCAAAATCAGCATGCTACGCGATGGTTTATGCTTCTAGCTAATCTTGACCTTGAATTCATTCACCAAAAGTCCATTAAGGGCCAGGCTATCACCGACCAACTGGCTGATGCACCTATTACCGGGGACCAACCCTCTAATTTTGACTTTCTGATGAATCCATTGCTACCCTTTCCTTGGATGAACCCCCTTATCAAATGAAATTGTTCTTCGATGGTTCCAAGTGTTAGCGTGGGGGTGGGACTGGTGTTATCCTCACTCCTCTAGATGGAGAATCCATCCCTTTATCTTTCAAACTAGACTTTGAATGCACCAATAATATTGTCGAGTATGAAGCAATGGTACTAGGTTTCAGGGCCGCCTTTATGCCCTAGATGTCAAATCAATCCACATCTTTGGTGATTCACAATTGGTCATAAACCAAGTCAACGGTATGTACCAATGTTGTAACGAGATACTTTAACAGTATAAACATCATATAGACATACTTTTGACCACCTTTGATCGTTACACCCTTCAAACCATCCCACATTCAACCAACAAATTTGTAGATACCATGGCCTGCTTAGCTTCCCAAATACCCGCTTCCCTACCGATTCCAAAATATTTGTCACCGTACAACACCTCCATTCAGCTTCTTATTTACCTCATGATGTTTACTCAATCGGAACCGACACCCCTGACCTGAGTGACCTTTGGTATAAACAATACTCCAACTACCTTTCCTTCTCCATCTTACCTCCTGATCTCACCGTAACGGTCAACGCGCCTTCCTTAAAAAGGTCTCCCATTTCGTTAACCTAGGGGACTTCTCTATAAGTGTGGATTTGATGGTATTCTCTTACGATGCCTCACAAGTTCTGAAATTCCTTATACCATTAAGGAGGTTCATGATGGCATATGTGGAGGTCACTTTAGTGGCCTTGCTGTTGCTAAGCGTATTCTTCACCTAGGCTATTACTGAACGACCATTAACCATGATTGTTGCGACTATCTCAAATGCTGTGTGAAATGTCAACAACATTTCAACCTTCATCATACACCTGAGTCGTGCCTTACAGTCGCTCGTGACCTTTAGCCCTTCTCTCAATGGGGTTTGGATCTTGTCGGAGAAATCAATCCTCATTTTTCCCAATGACATCAATGGATCATAACTACTACCAAATACTACAAAAAATGGGTGGAAGCCATACCACTCATCTCCATGAAAGCCGAGAAAATATGCGAGTTTGTTAACCATCTCATCATTTCTGCTTTGGTGTCCCTCATTGCCTCATCACCGATAATGGATAACAATTCAAAAACAAAACACTACAAAAATTTTGTGACGCCTTTGACATTTAGCTTAGTTTCTCATCACCTTATTACCCACAAAACAATCACCAAGCCGAATCCACTAACAAAACCCTCAAAAAAATTCTCATGAAAGTGGTTAACGATATTGGAAAGGATTGGCATACACACATTCCTTTTGCCCTATGGGCATACCGCACTAGTATTTACACTTTCACCGCTGCGGCTACACCCTTTTCACTTTGGTCTATGGTACAGAGGGCTGTTCTACCTCTCGAAGTCCAGATCCCTCACTCTGCATTTCTCTCCATGACAAACTTCTTGATGATGAATTTCATCGGGACCGCTTATCACAACTAGAGTTATTAGACGAATGTCATCTTAACACTTTGGATAACCTTCACGTTTACCAAAAACATATCAAACATGCTTGTGAAAAACATGTTCATGAACGCACCTTCCAAGTCAGTGACCTTGTCTTGAAAGAAAATCAACACGTAACCAAAGCAAAAAAAAGCAAATGGGGAAAATTCACTCCTAATTGGCTTGGACCATACATCATAACTCATACCTATGGATCGGGTGCCTATCATTTTTCCTCACTTGAGGGTAAACCCAAACTGAGCCCCTTAATACATTGCATCTTTGACCATTCTATTGTTGACTCGTTGTCCCACCTCACCCTTTGTCTCTCTCCACGCTCGTCCCTTGAGCGATATCCACTCCATCCACCTCCCTAATGATTAAACAAGAATCATGTGTGTACCCGTCACTTGTTATCTTCTTTTGAATATGTGTACCATGGCACTACACATAGCATGATTCTCATGGATACTTTTCGTCTACCTTTAGATGAGATCCCATGGTCATTCCACCTCACCTTTTGAACAAGATTCCTATCCTTCACCTTGGTCTTGTCCATGATTTCAAAGACCTCCAATGGGACCAAAATCCTTGAGTAAAACTTCTAATAAAAAGATGACTCCCTCAAAAGGACATCTTCCTCTCAACCAAATTGCTACTATAAATAGACTGCTCCCTTGAATGATAGCTATGTGAAGCTTTAAAAAAAAACAAAAAAAGAGAGAAACCAAAGCTTCCCGCATCGATGAGCTTCACGAAGACCTCAAGGAGTACCATATTATTTATCCCATATAGACTTCCCGCATCAAGCGTCTATCAAAACAAAAACACTTTTTAGTCATGGACTTGCCCATTGTGACCTTGGACCTCTTGCCCGGAAGACTGTCACTCCAAAAATATACAATTAACTACCTTTCACCTACCTTACCACTTCCACTCTCATTTCCTAAATTTCCTCAAGGGACATCTTGGAATTTCGACATTTGGTGATCCTATGACTACTTTCACTATAGAACAGTTAATCATGCAATGCCTTTCAGATCTTGTGTTCATCACCCCCTTCAAGGTATGATCTACTCGGTATGATCTTACCCAATCAAGTGGCTTTATTTCCCCCTCTTATCTTTTAACCATCTTTTTTTACATTTTGATTACCTTATACAGGACTTGGTCCTCACCACTTACCTTTGGGGTAATCCTCCCCTTTCACCATAATCACCTTCACCTGCATCATTTTACCTATAATCTACCCCCACCTATTAAACCTAAACCCACAACATGCCCAAAAACCTACCAACTCATTCTCATATTCTTCCCTAGCTCATGGGAGAACTACATCGGCCTGAGGTCCCTTTTCACCGAGACTATGTAGGCAGCACTCGAGGGCATGGGGCCCTTGAAGGTTAGCTCGGCCATTCTCTACCCTAAAACAATTCATCAACCCTACCTAACTCACCATTTACATCACATTTCACTTAGTTCCCCTTTTATAACAAAATTGGAAATTAAGCCACATACATAACAAGTTTCTTATCACAACATACATTTATTACACCTACCATCCCTCTATCATCACTATGCATAGATTATACAACATTGCACATATAACCTATAGTATCATTCATTGCCAACATAATGAATCATAACTAAACCTACTTTCCAGTCAATCATGCCTATAACCTGACTCAATCCATGCCTATAACCTTACTCAATCCATGCCTACACATAACTTTGACTCAACCATACCTATAACGACTCGATCCATGCCACATAACCCGACTCAACCATGCCTATAACCTTTGACTTGATCCATGCCTAAACTAACCTAACTCCATCATGCCTAACTCACCTAATTTCAAACCATATTAAAATAACAAATTCATATTTCATCTAATACAAGCCATAAACTAATGTCTCATACACACATCAACAAATCACAAAATACCATGAATCTCATCATACAAATCAATAAATGTGTATCTCAATATACATGTCGACTCATCTGTCCATCATCTCAAAATGTTAGCACACAAGACGATATATATATATATATATATATATATATATATATATATAATACAAAATGTCATCGACACGAGACGATCTCATATATACAAAAGAATGAATCCATACAAAAACATCTTCGGCATGTAGGCGGTATATGATCAAAATATACAAACAAAAAATCACTCGTACATCCTCACTGTCTTGGCATGTAAGCCGGTATGTGATCAAAAATACAAAATCTTCGGCATGCGGTGACATATATATATAAAATAATCACTACTATACATCAAAATCAGGGTGGCCGCATATCAGACATCTCACCGGATGTCCTCCATCTCTGTGTCCCATGCACCCTCGGCCTCCTATGTACCTACTGGCACATCACCTCACTCTAGTCGTTGTGCACCGATGGCCTCACCCGATCAGGCCTTGAGCTCGCTGACCTCCTGTGCTCTCCACACTATGTGTGCGGGATCTCATCCTCTCACTAGATGCCTGTCGTGCCCTGTACTCTCCATATGAGAGGAAGTCTATCCCAGCTGCCATGAGCTGATCCTGATAGTATCGCGCCTCACCTAGGGCATCTTGTAACCTGGATATAGGCATGGTCTGTGGTGGTCCCATAGGTCTCGGCCTGTATCTGCCCTGCACTAGCCTATGAATTGGGACCAGCTCCCTGCACTTGTGGTGGTGCCCCCGCACCAGAGTGCTCGTGGTGGTGCCCCTATCCCTGTGCCTGTATCTAGGCCTATAAGACCCCAATCTGTGTTTGGGTTGTGGCCAAATGACCCTGTAATCCTACCACCTAAGCCTGTAGGGCTACCACCTGACCATCTCTGTCCCCATCTCCTCCATCACCTCCACCCTCTCCCTCCGCCATCTGGGCCTGCAAACTGGCCACCTGTACCCGTAGCTCCACTACCTCTACCTCTAACCCCTCTAGCTGTGTCTATAGTATACCTATCTGTGTGATCAACATCGCTACCTGCCCCTGTAGGGCGTCTCTCTGCACTATCACGGTAGCTAAATCTGGCTTACTGGTCTAGGTGGTATGGCTCGTAACTGAGCTGCCCACCACTACCTGTACCTATCTGTGCATCCGGCATCATCAATCCACCCATCCATTAGCTGCTCCTCCTCTCCTATAGGCACTATAGGCTGTGGTAGAGGGAGAGTTCTCTCCACATCATCTCTCGATTGTGGGAAGGGGAGGACTATCTGTATGAGCTGAACTACTTGTCGGACCACATCGGCCGGGATCATCTCATCCTCCCGGCACGGTGATCTTGAATCCACCTCTCTAGCTAGAGCTCAACTAGCTCCTCATGCATGTGCCTATATGAGGGGAATCCCACATATGGCCTCAAGATAATGTCCACTTCGGATGACCCCTCTAATAACTACCAAAATGGGCCACATCATATGTCGGCCTATCTGACCTTCACTCTCCTGCAACCGATACCCATCTCTTGTATCCCAACCACACAAATCTCGGTGAAAATGCATATGCTCGGGGCATCCCTATCAGTTGAACATAGACTATGTGCTCACAGGCTCAATAGTGTAGTATAAATGTACAACACGGGCTAAAACCTCGCAGTGCACCGTCCATATGCCCACAACTCCTATAAAGCTTCACCAAGAATCTTTGGTGCCTAGGCAAAGTGTGTCTCATGCACCATCATGTCATGGAGCACCCTCATCAGTGATCAAGGAACATCCACCCTCTGCATGGGGGTAGTGCATAACAACACACTGCCTCCATCAATAAAACTACTAGCCTCGTCTCATCCTGGACGGCTAGGTACATATCACCATAGCTCAAATTAGCGCTATGGAAACAACTCCATTGCCCCCTCACCAAATACGGTCCCGATCAGCTCCTCTAAGGCCTCGGAGGAGATAGAATACACCTGGGCCCCCAATATGGGTAACCTCAAAATCTGGAACACGTCCTCCAGGGTGATGGTCATCTCACCCGTCGGAAGGTGGAACGTGTTGGTCATAGAGTCCCATCTATCGATGAGCGTGACCATCAAACTAGGATGCCGAATAACATGTTGGTAGCACCAAATACCACTCAAGCCCACTGCCTCCACATGTTACAGCTCCAATGGGCTCGCTAGGCCGCACAATGTCACCAATAGTGGTGGAACCTTGTCTCGCATATGCAACTGCGATCGACCCTGCATCCAATCCAAAGCACAACATTAATCTACCTTTTACCATGACCTTATTCATCACTTATCATTACCCACCACCCTATTTTTTACCTTACCCATCTCAACCACCAACCTACATCACTTTTTTGGACCCTTTTTCCCAACATCCGGTGGTGCGGTTCGGCCTAATCGACTCGATCACCCTTAAACCGACATCGGTCACCTATTTAGTGACCGATACTGGTTCACCTTGACCAACCATGGTTACCATGTAACCGGCATCGGTCACCTGTTAGGTGACCGATCCCGGTTCTACCCGACCGATGCCGGCCAAGCTTGACCGACGCTGGTCACTGTCGTGGAATAATCCGTGACTTCCCAAACCCCCTTTTTCTAAAAACCCTCCCACCTATCCCTTTTCATCACCTACATTGACCTACACTACCCCAAAACCCCTACCCACCCCACCTATCCAATTTCCTACCCCTCCCCCTCTTTTTTTTTGCCCAAATTTTCCCTCATACCCGATTTAACTTTTTTCCCGCCCACAAAATACAAAAACCCACCCAAATCCAAAAATAAACAACCCTTACACCCTCTACTCTATCTAATTAACATTAAAGAGTTCGACAGCCATTACCTCGTCACGCCACCCGCCGTCTTGGTGGCACGTCAGCCGCCATTGTCTTTGGTGGTCCACCCGATCCCTCTCTTGCCTCTGCCATCACCGAATATCTACCCACACACTCCAACCAATCGAATCCCTCGCTAAGATCTCGTGGACCCACTACTAACCAACCCAACCACCGTTAACTCACCCTACCAGCTCACTATCCCATTTCCTCCGGATGCTTTTCTCACGTTTCTCTCTTTCTATCTTTTCTTCACTTCGTAATTCACAAATGAAAAATAAACACGTGGATTTTTTGTTTTTATACCAAACCCAACCTAACCGACATCGGTTCCCCTCGACCGGCATCAGTCTCATGCCCTACCTAACCATTGCCAGTTATCCTATACCGATGTCGGTTATCCATGACCGCCATTGGTCACCCTGACCTGCACATTACCTTTACATTGCCATTTTACCCCACCCTCTACCTTGCTCTTTACCCCATACCTTTACCCAACACATTACCTTACCTTTCCTGACCTCATCATTTACTACCTCCATTTTTCCTCCTTTGGGGACTCATTATTTTACCCTTTCCTTGGCCTTACCCGTGCCGTGATCTCGATATTTGAACCTGGACTATTGCTAGTGACCTTTGACCTCATGTGTTCACTATACCTTGTGGAATTGTTACCAATGTTGATTAACCCAATGACCTTACCTAGCCTATTACTGTGACTATTTATCCTGACCCTACCTTTGGTGTACTGGAACATACCTAAACATTCCTACACCTAACCTACGTTGTGCTTCCTGACCTTATCCTATACCTTGGATACCAGATTCACATCAACCTTGTTTGGATAAACCTATCGACATTAGACGATGTAGAGTTTTCCTGCTCTTTAACCGGTAGCGTGCTAAATTTTATACGTGTGCATGCATTTGACTGTTGCTACCTTTGACCCTGACCCATTACCTAGATTTCTGAGTAGACCTTTCAATCCTTTTTCCCTGTACCCACTTACCTTTTCCTCACATTTACCTTTTATCAAACCACTCACCACTTCAACCTACTACCTTGTCAGTTCCTGGTTTGAGGGGGATCACCTTCACCCTCACATGGGGCAACGACATCTTATTTTTGTTAGCATCGCTTACCAATACAAGCTACGCAACAAAAGGGGAAAAATGTAGACACTAAAATTAGGTCACACTCCCCTTTTGTCCCTCAACATATAGGTACCCTTTATTACATTTACCTATCCATGACCCCCTTCACCCCACTAATACTAATTAAAATAAATTAATGCATTATCCTCACTATATTTATTATTTAAATATCTTATTTAAATAATATCCACACATACACTGATTCACTTAGACACCTCACCAAGCCAACTCAACCTAAGACCTTTTCTTAGCAAGTTACCATAACTAACTAAGACTTACCAAACCCTAAAAATCAATGCCTACATTCCCCTAACCACATTCCCGCATGCTCACAAGAGGCTTTGAGTCTAATCCACGGGATAACAACACGAGATCTGAGAAAATCAGGAGGATCTCCTAAGTTTAGTAAACCTAGGAAATCCTACCTTGACCAATGTCGGTTACCCCTAACCATCGCCGGTTAAGCTAGACCACCATCGGTTACCCCTTTTAACCCCTAAACTACCTTATTCTCAAGGTTGGAAAACATTGGGAGAAAGTTGATGAGCAAGAACAAATCTCAGAGAGATAATGCATCTTCAAAGAGAAAATTCCAGTGAAAACTCACATCCAAGGAAGGAGATTGAGCATCTTCTCCTACACAACCATCCTAGCCACGATCTGATCTATCCAAGCAAAGAGGAGTGTGCATGCAGCCCATGCAGAAGCTTTTCTTCAGTTGGTGATCACTTGCAGCCTTCAAACCCATCATCAGCACCTCCATCCTTCACACACAGACCTTTAGGAATGAAATCCAAGTAAGTATAACATCATACTTCTCTGGTTTGTTTCATTTCATCGTTATTTTATCACCCATTGTTTATCTTGCTCCCCATTGACCTTCTCCAACATTTTCACCTCCATAGACCCATTAAAATCTCACAAAATCCTACTCCAATCACCCAATACCTCGTCTCGACTAACCAAAACCCTTTGTGCAATCACAAAGGAGACCAAGACTCGTCTCGTGACATTTCTAGATCTCACAAGAATCGGCGCCGATTATACCTAACCACTATCGGTCACCCCCGACCGACACTAGTCTCTCGTGTTGTCCCACACACCTTAAATAGAGACCTACCCCCTAATTTTACCTCACCCTCACTCACCTGTGACCTACCCGAGACCTTTATCAAACCTGCCGAACCCAAAACCAACCATTTGACATGTGGATTCTATTTTAGCTTAGCACTGTTAGATTAGATCTATTTTCTTATTTTTTAAAGTGAGATACCTAAATCATTTTAAAATAACAAAGGATTTACTTTGTTTATAGCATTAATTTGTTTAAAATAGTGGACTGACAGCCATCTAGGAAGTATCATACTTTCCAGATCTAGCTCACGCTAAGCAGTTCACTGCCCATATTGTTTAATTCCTTCTGGTGTGTTTTTTTTTCATTATAGGTAGTTCCTCCTAGCCAAAAGGAATCTCTCATAGTTATATTTGGATTCGGAAGTCATACTCGCCCAACAACCCATCAACCAAAATTTGAATAGGTATTCCTCCTACGCCCGTTACCCTATCTGTTTCGTCAACACTTCAAAGAAACAATCTAAGAAAAAGGTGAAACATGTGGATCTTAGAGCTCACAAAGCACATGAAAATCCCCATCAATTGATTGGTGATGTCTAATATTGGCATGTCATACTTACCCCTTTAGTATCTCATCATTTGTGCAAGGTTATTGATAATGCCAAAGTTATATTAATTGTCTTTTGTATGGTTGAAACTTCCTTATTGACCCCTCGTGAGATTGTTAATCAAGTTTGCAAAGATATTATTCCATTGACCTATAAAATATATGTATCGTAGAGGTGTAATAATAAAAATTGTGTGATTTATGTGGTGTTCACAAAATACTGAAGTTTTAATAGCTAGAATACTTTGATCTCTTCTAGCTCCATACATTATTTAACGTCCAAATCAATGTTTCCATAAGTTTTTTAACATTCCCTTGAAAATATAGTTTTCCTCTAGGTATTTAAACCTCTTTTGATGTTTTATTTATTTCATTTCCACCTTATATACCCTTCTCTCATATGCCTTAATCATGAAGTATTCTTCAGAATTACATCTTTGGATTCCTACCTCCTTTTTCCACTCAAATTAAATTTTTCTTAGCATCTTCAAGCAAAAATTTTCATGTTCGTGCATCTTCTTCCTTCATTAATTTGGTCCAACCACTGTCTTCTTTCTTTTCCCAATTTTGGTAGATAAGTCATAAGTTTAGCTACTTAGGGGTGTTTCCTCCTCAACGTAGAGTTTGTTCTAATTTTAATAGTGGATATATGATAATTGAATAAAAATCACATTTTCTCCCTTTTCACAACTCCAAATTCACTATGCAAATACCTTTTTCTACTTCCTTATGCCCTGATTTATCACTTGGTTTGAGTTTTGACATGATTCATGCACATTTGTGTTGGGTATGGGTAATTTCTCTCACACATGAACTTAGCTTTACTGTTTACTCTTATCTATTAGTTTTCTAAGTTTGAGAGTGAAAAATAAATTCCAATTTCTCATTGAAGAAGGTATTTAATGGGTTCACTTGGAATGCATCATAATGACATCATCCCTATATGTCCAAAAATATGACTCAGGAATTGTGTTAGACTCTTTTAGTATTGGAGGCATTATTTTTTATTTTCCATTTCTTTCTCCTCCTTATTTGATGTCATCATCTAGGCATACATTCACTGGCTATATTTTTGGGCCTTGAGTACTAATCCTTGTGTGTAACTTTCCTTTAAACCGTACCTTACATCTAGATTTAGTTTTTATGCCATCCTCTTCACCCTTCTCTCCTCCTCCTATATTATTATGTGTGTGGTTCTCTACCACACCATAAACCTTCTTAATAGGGTAATATGTTAATGTGTGTGGAAAATTTTCCTAGTTCATGGTAGTATAAATTTCTCACAGATGTGGAAAATGTGTGTGTCGAAATTTTGTTCTATTTCTCAAGTTTTTTTGTTCTTGTGCATGAGAGTATACATTTCACGTTGTGTTCTTTGTTTAATTCAATTAAGAATAAATGAACTAAAATAAGACAATTGTGTTATTATTTGCACCTTGCATGTGTATATTATTCCTTGTACAATAATAACTTCAAAATTTATTGAAAAACACAAATGTAAAAAGGGAAATGATTAAGAGAATATTTTTGGCTAGATCATATAGCCTTTATACATTACATCTATTACCCATTTCAGAGTGGTAGGACTTAAATTTATTACTTGTTAAAGTGTCCTACTAGCACTTTTCCATCAAGCATGTGAAGTTTTCATGGGATTATTTATAGATCTCTATGAATTATATATGGGCCCAACCACATGATATATAGCTTACTCGTGTACTTGGTGTACCATGAGTCATAGAGGAGAACATGCACACCCTCCTTAGCACTTTATTTTTGATGTGCTTATTATGTCAAGTATATTTCCTTGCTTTCTCCACTCCTTGGATCTATTGTGCAAGCAGCCATTTCTCATATATCCCCATAAACACTTCATCATTTGGTTTATATCTACCCAATCATCAAAGTTACTGCGTATACTATATGAAGTGATGGTACTATAAACTCTAGATGAATCACTACCTCGTTTTAAGAATGAATTAGAATGGTGTGAACTTTTTGAGTCTCTTTTAAGTGATTCTCTAAGCCCACAACATGAAAAAAATGGTCATAATTTAATGAAGCATAATCTCAAGAGACTTCTTCATATTGTTGTTTGTAGTGCTCATAGTATCCATAATATCTTAAATCTTCTTCTTACTATCTATCTTTCATTTCTTCTTAGTATTGGAATCATTGGGGATCTCATGGGTGACCAATAAGTGAAGCATTTTCAGTTGAGAAGCCCAACCATTCAGATTAAGATTGCAATAGCTAAGAAAAAAACTTAACTTAAATTTGCTAGGTGATGATTTCTCCCTAAGAAATTTTATTAACTTCATAGTCGTGTTTACTATTAGAATCCTTAAAACTCATGAGATTCTTGGATTGATTTTGGTTAAATTTATTACCCATATTAAGAATAGATATATTGGCCTTTATCTACCTTTTTCCCACTTAGAACACTAATCTCATCCAAAACCATATTCCCTTCTTGACATGGCTCCTTAAAATTCTTTGAGGACCCATCTTCCCATCATGATCATTATTTTGGGGTTTCTTACTGCAGGGGATAGTAAAAACCTTAACTCTAATGAATGGTTTGGGGTTTTTTCATACAACATGATTATGGATTAGAATAATAATAGCTTGATGGAAAGAGGAAATTTTTCTATCCCTCGTGAATTTAAATAATTGATTCTTCTAATCAAATAAATATATAGAACAAAATACTAAATTGAACATGATGTCTAAAATGATTAAGAAAAAACATATGATGAGCCTCAATCACCTAGTACATGTCATCCAAAGTTATGTATTTCATGGTAATCTTAGCAATTTTATCAAAGGGATAGGGAACAGAGTCCTTCAAAAACCATTGCGAAGAGGAGTGATTTTTTCACCTTCAATAAGAAATTTCTATTCCTCATCCTCATTATTGCAATATTTCTTATAGAATTTGAGCCCAACCTTTCTAAACTCGGTCACAGTCTCTATAAGATCTGTAGTGATCGCAATACCCAAACCATGGATAGAAACCCATATTTTCTTCCAACTCTATGCAAAATCAATGGAGATATTCCTATCATAGCTCTACACTCTTTCTATGAAGGCGGTGAAGCCATCAAACTGAATGAGATTCCATAACTTGTTATTTTCTTTCCAAGCTCTATTAGGAATTGGTTCAATGTGACATAAATAACCTCCCATGATCTCTATTAATTTTTTCAATTGTTGTACAATAGAATATAATGATAACCCAACTCTTTCCTCTATAATTCCACCAATGTCATCGAGCTAGGAAAAAGTGGTTGTTCCCTTTTTTAAGTAAAAAAATGGTGTTACCTTCCACGCATGTCACATTAATATTCACTTATGTGAGATCTTGAAGCATTTTCCTAATTTATGAATCTTATGTAAGATATCTTGAGGGATATCATCATGATAAATCCACTCTATAAAATCATTAGATACTACCCCCATGTTGGAAAAGAAGTCAGCGACATGGTTTCCTTCCCTATAAATATGTTTGATAATAATCCATTTAAAGAAAGTTAGAATCTCTATGGCCTCTTCTATTATATTTTGAATGGAACAAATTGGTTTACACCTCCTAATAAAAAAATTTATAATATTGAGGGAGTCACATTCTATCTAGAGTTGAGAAATTTGTAGGTATCTAACAATTTAAATCCCCATAAGGTTACATGAGCCTCATCCAAGTGATTAAATTGGGTACCAATTCCTACGATATAAGAATTGATAATTACACCATTTTTATCATGAATAACTCCCCTATTCCCCCTTTCTAGGGTTCCCCTTAGATGCCACGTCATAATCAATTTTGAACCAACCTAGCAAAAGGAACTACATGTAGAAACCTAAATATGACTACGTAGTTTTAATACTAAAATTGCACTAATTATCCTCTTTCCTTCATTTCATTATAATTATTGGTTTTCCACTAATTATCTAACATTCCCCTTCATCTCAGTCAATTAATGACACTTCATTAATTAACTAGCTTCATACCTCATCTCGGATGCTAATTAACATCACTTCATTAGTTATAATCCTCTTTTAATTAATTAATTAAATATTATCAATTAATTAAGCCTTTCAATTTTTTATTTAATTAATTAACCTTCTTATTAGTTAAATCCTCCTTTTAAACCCTTCAAATTCTACTAATTTCCCTCTAAATCATCTCTAAATGGCTACTATAAGCTTAATTTGGCCTATTAATTAATTCTAGTTAATTAAATAAATCACCTCCAACTCCAATGATTTTTTAGTATCTAATTAATTGTAGACACAAAATCACATACTTTGGGTAATTATCTAGTCCATTACATACTACTATTCATATGATTCCTAAGTAAGAAAAATACTAATTAACCCATGTCTTTGGCCACCTTTCTTTTATTTTTATTGTTACTTTCAGTCTTGCACTCATGCTTGCTTAGTCTGTCTTTTTACTTTTTGACATTTTCATCCTAGACACTAGTGCCCGGCCTAGGAGGCGTGTCAAGCACCCTCGTCCCTTATGGGCACTCATGTCCTCTTTGTACTTTACTCACACTTTTTGGGTCCTTTCTAGTCATTTGAGCATCTTATCTTTTTGGTATTCAGCCTTTTCGGGGTCGATTACAAAATTAAAGTAAGGAATCATATAAATATAAATTTATGTGATCATAATAAGGGAAAAAGCACTAAGCACTATCTATCACCACATAAGGTTGCATCCATCAAGACATCTAAGAGCTCCATTACATCCATCGAGCACCATCATAAGGGAAAAGGCTAGTTTTCTCGCATCACACTTCATAAGAGAGGATCCTATTATTTCCATGCACACATTTATTACATTCTACATCTAGCTACTTGTTCACTATTCCAAGTGTGACACACACAAGAGTAACCTAGGGAACAATTCCACACACACACACACATAACTACATTGGGTCTGAGATGTAGTGTAGCGCTCAGTTGTAATTCCATCATTATGGTAGTTGAGGACAGTTTGACCCCTCATTTTGCATCTTTATTTTTTAGGATTTGATGTCTATTTGAGGGTTTTGAGGTCTATTCTTCATTGTAGGTTTCCAGCAACCTCGGTGATCGTGGTGCAACCTCAAAGTGATCAAAGGTGACAAAATTCAAACACCTTGTGACACCTCAGAGGAGGTTTTCTAAGAATTTTTGCATACCCAAGTGCTAAAAATAGGTCTAGGGTACCCACGGGCACCTCTGTCCCTCTCCAGGTGCCCTAGTCCAGCTTTTTCCTCCGTTCTAATTTTTTAAATCTCCAAAGTGCAAAGGTTAATACTTGGCATTTTCCAATTTTCCAAATCATATGTACTTGCCATAATTCTATGAATTTTACACATTAGGGTTTCATTATTCATTTCTTATCTTTTATGTAGTTTTTGTACTTCATTATATATTTATTTTATTTGTGATCTTTCATTCATATTAGGCATATAAATTACATTTTATCTTAATCATTTTGGTGAACCTAATGATCAAACCCTTCCTTCTGAGTATGTCTTCACCTTATCAAGTCATGACTCAATTGTCGTATCCTTCTTTCGCACCCACTAAGGTTTCAGAATAGTTACTACCATTGTTGATTTCATGCAAGTTCGCACTCAACATCCTCCTCACTTTATTATGCCTTGGGTTGATCCTTCTATCAATGTGGTAACTACTCATTGCACTCGTCCTCCTACAGCTCCACTCGTTTCTATCCCACCACCTATTACTTATTTGGCTCATCCTATTACTTATAAGGGCTATGATATCATTGAAAAATTAAGAATATGCCAGCCAAATACTCTCTCTATGATTTATTGCGCAATGTGCCAGATAATCATCAAACATTAGAGGTTTCCCTTTCTTCTATTGATATAAAAGTGATAATTCTGTGATAGCCTTCACACACCTCATTCAGTCTCTCAAAAATTTACCATGCGCTATATCATTTACTAATGAGTACATATCACCATTTGATAATGGATCGGTTGTCAATCTATGTGCTTATTCCCTTCTAAAACAAATGAACATTAATGATAATCACATTTCTAAGAACTCTACTCTTATTCGAGGATATGATTTAACTACTCGTGCATGCCTAGGAATTATTTCATTACATATTAAATTTGGGCCCAAAATTGTCCTCACAGACTTCTACATTATATAGACTTCATTGCAAATCAACTCTATTACTAGGTAGACCTTGGATTCATGCAATGCAAGTGGTCCCATCTATTGTACACCAATGTGTCAAATTCTTGCATGATGGATATGAACATACTATTGCTGCAAATCATAAACCCTTCAAATTCTATCGTATAAACCTTGTTATTGTTATGCATATTCCTCCTACACAACTTATTCCATATAGTAGTATCGATACATATGACATTGGTCAGTCTAGTACTTCACAATATCCTTCTACGGATCCAAGCACTCCAATTATTTCTACTCATACTAATGATATCATTTTATCTATAGTGTCTTCTCCCACACAAACTACTAATCGGTCCATTGACAATCCTCTCACATCTAGTGTACCACCTACCAATATATTTGATACTACAATATAAAATGACAATGCAAACATGTACAATTCTATGACTCTAATAATGAAGTTGATCATGTTGAACTTACTGATGAAGCATTAGGCAAACTTAACTTCACTCCTATTGATATAGATGACTCTTATTTCAATGACACTTTTGTGGTTGATGGCCCGGTGAATACAAATTCAAGACCCCTCCCTCTACTAATGTTATGGTACTTTACCAAGGGTTTGTCCATACTTTAGACGTTGTTTCACCCTCTCATGAGCAGTCTACATCTATACCACCTCCTTTCACATGCACACTCTTAATAAAAAAATATTATTGGCATCATATTCCAGTGGATCATACTTGTTCCGATACTATTTTCACATATGACTCGCTTAATTAGGCTAGGATTGACATTTAGTGATATTTTACCACCACCTCACTCACCTCATATTTATCATGGTTATTTTCACATTATAACTGCCTATGGTCTTCGTGTTTTTCATCTCATTGTTTTAGTTGCATGTAGTCCTTGTGCTTCTCCATTGACACTCAACCAATCTTGTCTTGACTATATTAGAGGTACTCTAGACTCCAATCACACTTCTATCACTTTTCCCATGTAATTGGAAACATATCTATTGATAGTGATTCATCTCCTAGACATTCTCAAAATCTTACTCATTGGTACACACATGGGTGTCCACTCGTGCATTTCATTGATGAAGAATATGCAATGACTGTGTACACTTTTCTTTGCAATAGCTCTCTATATGATCCTCCTCATACTATTTCCTATCAAGTCTCTAATGCCGCTCTAGTAAGCTTCGATCAGGATAATGAAAAACATCTAGAAAATGGCACTTGATCTTCTTTATCATTACATGCTTGGGGGCATTACACTTATTTATCCCCCTGGTATCGACATGTGTCTTACATTCACCTTGTTACGTACTACACATGCATCTACATATTTACACACACAAGTATCGACATTACCCTATGATGCAATCTCATGCTTTAGTTCAAACTAGACTGTTGAGGGAATACTATACACATGAACCTCACACAATGCATAATAAACATTACACATTAAACATCTTCGTGCATTATGCACTTTTGTACATATACATCATCCTCATCTTCCATATACTATACATCATCCTCACTCTATGTTTTGTACACCCATACATTACACACATTCTAAACACTGCATCATTATATAATTACACACCTTTCATTACATACTACACATTCCACATCACACATTACATGCTTTAAATGTCACATACTCATCACTACATTTACTACGCATCATATACATTTTGCTCATCATCCTCTACGCATTGCACTCACTACCCGATGACGAACTCTAGTCCAATGGTTCATACTTGACTGTTGAGGGTCCAATTCAAAATTGAACCTCATCTTATCACACCTACATCATTCTACTCTTTGATCTTTGCAATCAATCAATTAATATTTTTATCACACTATGCGACATTTTTAGCCATCATTTTCTTCACGTATATTTTGTAATATATGATTTTAGGCTAAATCATCACCCCTTTATAGCATCTTATCCATTCATTTCGTGGTATACACTTTGTGCTACATCATCACATTTTCTAACATTCCATCCATGCATATTGTGATATATGCTTTTATAATAAATCATCACCCCTTCCTAGCATCTTATTCATACATCTTGTGATATACACTTTGTGCTACATCATCATGTTTTCTACCATCATCATGTTCATCTATTTCGTGATATATGCCTTGTGCTACATCATCACGCGTACTAGCATTTTACTCACCCATCTAGTGATATACGCTTTAGGCTAAATCATCACATATACAAAATAAATCATCCATATGCCACATTCAATATCATATCCACATCATCATTTGACAATAAACACTTCATGCTTAATTCACTAACTCTTTCTACATACGACACATCATTTAGACCATTTCGATGACGTACTCTCGTTTAGGGTTCATTCTTAACTGTTGAGGGGGCATAAATAAATGAGCCTCGTTACATACATACATATCCACTGGGGGAATGTTTCTCCTATCATTCATATTGCATACCATTCCATCTCATCCACATCATATTATATATCTTGGTTGAATTTACTCTTGTTTACTCGTGCTTTACATGATCACTTTATTACACATGCTAGATAGATATCTTGTATGTCATTATCTTTATCATACATACATGTGTGTTGAATTTCCTTTCTAGTTGTGGTCACATATTCTACATATCCATTTCACATAACATGGATATTTGGTGCATTACCTATCACCAGTCCCACAACAACTCTTGGGGTCATTCACTTTCGTACACAACATGTGCTACTGTTTCATTTTGGTTTCATAGCACATTACTATATCAAATTATACATGCCTTGAACTACATTTTATCTTTCTAACATGCTAACTGGTGTTTCATGTGTAGATTTTTTTATAGGGCTAATTGTTTCCATGGTTTTCAGCTACACTTTTTGCTTTTTCTTGTCATTGTTTGCAGGATTTTCCCTATGACTTGCTTGTTCTGTGATTTTTTGTGGCCACTACTACCTTGTTTTTATTGTAACATCATGAATTATGTCCCATGTTTTCAAACCTCTTTTCAGAGTCTACATTGTCTTCTACTTGTGTTTTAGCTTACACATTGTCTGCGTAGCTTAAATTTCGTCTTTTACATGAGTGTTTTTCTTTACTTATACCAACACTTGTTTTCCTAGCCACTTGTTTGTGTGTTCCTTGGTTTCTACAAAGCACTTTTAATTCCCCCTCTAGGACACAATTCAGCACAATAATTGGTCCTCTTTTGGGCCGCATACTCCTTCAGTGATATGCATGCACCCTAAATGAGGGGGGCATCATTTGGGTAAATGAGTCACCCCTTACGACATTATACACAACATGGTATGGGTACAACATAGTTTCAATTTCAAATAGGATTCAAAATCATACTTGGATCCTTAGCACAACAAAATTTCCTGGATGCCTAAAACCAAGGGGTGCAATACAACATCTTTCTTGGATGCCTGAGACCAGGGGACAGTTACACAGAGATTGGTAGTTCAACATAGTCTATAGAACTCCATACATAGAAAATTTTATAGGTCGAGATAGTCCTTAACACATATGCACACTATCTATAGTGGTGTTTTACATGGTGGGAAGTAATTAAAGGTTGGAGTATGATACCAGATAGTTATCTATACACTTCTTCCATTTCACTGGCATGAGATTGCCTGAAAAAACTCGCACGTCGTTATCATCTGCAGGATCCTTTCTACATCCCTTTTCTCATCACGGATCAGGTGCACATGTTCCTTTTTCACACTTTCAAAATTTTTACATAATTATTTACATACTTTCCTTACACACTTTTTACATATTTTGATCATATACATGTGTATTTGACTACTTATTGGCTTCTCTTTTGCAGGTCCATCTGTATGGGCAGTGGTAGTCAACAACAACAACATCATCATACACACCAATAATAACAACATCACACATATTGAAATAAATAATAGGTACATCATAACATCTACACATGTGCTTTGCCCTAGGTTTATTTTCATCACCACTTTTACTCTGTTTTCTCCTTAGCATCCACGCTTCACATTTTTATCACTCCACGCTTTGTCTAGTCCCTCGGCACACTTTTCTACATTGATCTACATGGTTATCAAGTATGCATCTCTATCTAATTTATGTTACCGAGCTTTCCACTCACCAACATAAAGTGGGGGCAAATGTAGACAAAAAATCACGCACTTTGGTTAATTATCTAGTCCGGTTGCATACTACTATTCATCTAATTCCTAAGTAAGAAAAGTACTAATTAACGCATGTCTTTTGCCACCTTTCTTTGTTTTAATGATTGCTTTCGAGTATTGCATTTTTGCTTTCTCAGTCTATCTTTTAATCTTCATCATTTTTCATCCTAGACACTAGCGCCCAAACCGGGATGCCAAAGATCAGTGCCCTCATCCCCTCTAAGCACTCCTATCCTGTTTGTACTTTACTCACACTTTTTGGGTCCTTTCTAGTCATTTGAGCATCTTATCTTTTTGTAGTTGGCATTTTTGGGGTTGATTACGAAATTCAAGAAAGGGAATCATATAAATATAAAGTTATGTGATCATAATAAGGGACCAAGCACTAAGCATTATCTATCACCACCTAAGGTTGCATCCATCAAGGTATCTAAGAGCTCCATTACATCCATCTAGCACCATCATAAGGGACAAAGGCTAGTTTTCTACATCACACTTCATAGGAGGGGAGCCTATTGTTTCCATGCACACATTTATTACATTCTACATCTAGCTACTTTCTTTCATTATTCAAGTGAAGTGTGACATGCACAATAGAAACCTAGGGCAAAATTCCGCACACACACACATAAAGAACTCGCATTGGGTTTGAGATGTAGTGTAACACTTATTTATAAGTACATCATTGTGGCAAACTGAGGACTACATGACCCCTCATTTTGCATCTTTATTTTTTTGGGATTTTATGTTTATTTGAGGGTTTTGCAGTCTATTCTTCATTAGGATTCAAGAGACCTTGGCGATCTTGGTGCGACATCAGAGAAATCAAAGGTGACTAAATGTGAACACCTTGTGATGCCTTAGATGAGGTTTTTACGAGCATTTATGTAGACCCAAGTGACCATAAATAGGTCTAGGGCACCCACGGGTGCCCCTGTCCCTCTCAAGGCTCTCCAGTCCAACATGTTCCTCTAGTTCTACATTTTTCAGTGCTTTAGTGTGATGTTCGGTAAGCGCTTCACATTTTCCATTTTCCAACTCGTGCACTTTCCATAATTATGTGAATCAGCTAAGGCTTCTTACCCTCTTTACACATTAGGGTTTCATTATTCATTGCTTAGTTGTTTTTGTAATTTATGTACTTTGTTATGTATTTATTTTCTTTGTAATCTTATATTTATAGTAGGCATATAAATTACATTTTAGCTTAATCATTAATATCTTCTAATCATACTTATCCCTTTCTAATTCTACTTTACCTTTATTCCACATTCTATAAAGGTTACAAGCTTCTCCCAAATTGAAAGCTATATAAGAAACCTAATACCTTCCTACCAATCTTACACCTTCATGTCCTTGCAAGACATCCGCATATGATATGAGCATTTCATACTTGGAAGGATTATTGATCAAACAACCTTTCCCCCTTTCTACTTGGCCAAGATTAGTAAGAGAATAACTAAAATGGCAATCAAGCCATATTGGTGAGATCTCTTCCTCTTCTTTGGAGAATTCCTTGATTGTGCTTAGTTTTTTCAGTTCACAAAGGATATATCTATAATTACAAAGCACATCCAATTGGATTTAATGTTTGATGCACATTAGTTTAAGCTTTCCTTTCATGTTTTATCATGGTGTTTTGTTTAGATTAACTAAGTTATGAACTTACTAGGTGTTAGGTTCATTTCATTATCTTAGATTAGTCTAATACATACACACATATGGCACACTTGGTGGGACACCCCTTTGTCTCATGCACATTATTTATTTATTTTAGTTTAGACTTCATTTTTACATTCTCTTTATTTTAATTGTTAAAAGTCTTTGATTCTTAAGCATGCTTAGTTATATTTGATATTGTTGAGTGTTATTTTTGCATATTTAGGAAGAAAAATACCATCAAATTTTAGTCTTGATGAGAAAAAACTAATATTTGTGATGTTTTTGGCTCAAATTTGACATTTTTCCGTGTTGACACATGTTCCTTGTGCTAGCGTGCATCTATGTTTGTTACTGTCACATTGTCCTTACGCTAGTGTTACTTTGTGTGTGAGTCGCATTCATTTACATGTGTTTACATTAAATTTCACATGTTGGCATTACACTAAATTCTATCTCGCATACGCCTACCTTCTATTATGTGCCTTTGGTGTTTCTCCACTTACATGTACTAGCATTACCCTATGTGTGTTATTATTCGTATTCCTACGTCAAAGCATTCATCCATCTACATTTTTGTAACATTACATGTGTTATCATTCTATTGAAATTTTTCTCCTTTTGTTAGTGTTCATCTTCATGCACTAGCATTCATCTACTTGTACTAGCATTCTTGTGTATGTGTTAGCGTTCTCTATGGTTTTTCTTCTAATTTTTCTCAAATTTACCAAAAATTTCAAAGCTAATTCTTAATTTCTTATAGTTCTATACATGTTTTTATTCTAACATGTAGGTTTTTATCTAAATTAGTGCTAATATTTTGAGTAGTTGTTAGAAATATCATTATTTCTATAGATTCATCAAAATTGTGTATGTTATTCTCTTGCGCTTTTGAGCGATCTTGAGAATCAGAAATGGAAATGATTTTGGATGTTTTTCTAACATTTTTTTATTGTCATTTCGAAATATGGCTAACACTTGATATTAGGTTTTAAAATTTCTGATTTTGTTTAATATGATCAAACACCACATATGTTCTTATCTTGTACTTTTGAGTGATCTTGAGAAATAGAAATGGTTACAATCTTTGATATTTTTATAACATTGTGATCATTGTGTGCATGTGTTGTTTTTAAACTAATGCTAAAGGCGAGTAAAAGACTAACACCTAAATAGTCTTAATTAGCAATAATCAAACAACATATTAATCACCATCATGATAAGATTCGAACAAGGGTTAGATGCTAAACATTAATTAATACAAAACTTTGAACCTAACAATGTTTAAACATCTACAAATCCTCTATTCTCTAACAACATATAAATGAAGGAACCTAAGTAGGTTCCATGGCTATCAAAAATGGTTCTCCTTGATGTTCCAAGAACCTAGGAATGAGGGCTTGTCAAAGTTAGGCTACAAGACCCTTTTGACACCTCCCATATGACCTAAGCACTTAAGAAATAGGCTTAAATCTGTAAGATGATCAACTCTCAAGAAAACAAAAAGCAAGCTCTTAGTCTATTTTGCTTTATGCTTTGCATTTGCTTTCTCAAGGAGTTTAGGTATAGGTATAAAGGTAGAAGGAGGGCTCCTTATATAGCCCAATGGATAAAGGAAACACTTCATCCCTTTGCATGTGGGATAAAGGTAAAACATGATTAGAAATGGATAAGGTTGCTTTATAAAAGGTAAGCTTACTTTAGAAGGGTTTAATTTATAATTAGCAAGTCATGGGAGTTTGGGGGTGTTTTAATTAATCAAAGGTGATTAAATAATAGGTAGATGTGAGCTTATAGAAACTAATTAGAGGAATATTAGTATGATTTAGGCTATTAGAAGGGGATTAAATCAATTAAATATTGATTTATTAGATAAATGGAAGGGAAAGCTAATTAATTAATAATAATTAATTAGTCTAGATAGAAGGGGTGAATAATCAACGGAAGGTTGTTAATAAGGATATTAGTTGGGTAGGTGACTTAATAAATTAGTGTATTGTGATTAATTAATGACAATAAGAGGGAATATGAGCACTTTTGATGATATGTCGTCAATTTCGATTTGAGAAAGGAGATAATTAGCGTAATTTAAGTATTTACATTACTTGGATGTAATTATGGGTGTCTACATTTGCCCTGTTTGGGGTGACGTAAGTGATGCCACTTCAAAGATAGTAGATTGAAGAAATTTTGAGGGGATAGAATAAAAATTAGTAGGAGGGAGAGATTCCCCCTTGAGTGTCGATGGGGTGATGAAGGAAGATGATCGACGATTGAAAAAAGGTGAGAGATAGATAGAAGAATGGGAAGGGGTAGGATGCCCCGGTAAGACGAAAGAGTAGGGGTGAGAGGAAAGTGATGTAGAAGAAATATGGAGGAGGGAGAGAAGATCTTAGCCTCTAGCCACTTTGTGTATTGGAACAATTTCTTGTCATCATATTGCCATAAGAGACCTACGTCATCGCTCCTTATGAAAAAAATACAAGCATACAACAAAAGTAGAATGACATGAAAATCCATACTACGAACAATTGTCCATTGCTGAAAACACCAACTCCATGCAACATACAAAATGTAATGCAATACGAGAAAGTAAACAAGCTAAACTAATAGAGAAACATAATATAATGTTTTTATTATCGAGCTTCAGTTACGACCTATGTAAATTAATGAAAAGGGTTGATGATGGTGCCCCAAGCAAGGATACATGTGAGGGGAATAATGGAGGACACTTGGGTCTAATGGAAAAGCAATGTGCACTACGAAACAGTACCAGGCAACTTGTTGTGCCCCAGAGTATAGATGAAGTAAGTAGCCTAGCTTTTGTTGATGGAGGTAGATCAAGATGATCTACAAGTCACACACATGAACAAGTGAGAACCAAAGAGCAATGTTTTGTAGGATGATTTTCAATTTTTATAAGTTTTTGAAACATATTTGAATTTTTTGATGATTTTTTTCTAATGATTTGAATGTTTTTATTTTTTTCCTTGAAAGTTTTATGAAAATATGTATAAGAAGATGAGGAAGCGTGGATGCCTCTAGCGATAGATGGGATGTACAAGGGCAAAAGACCACATTCGTATGAGAAAGGTGAAGATGCAAAAATGCCCCAACTATTAGGTGGGAGTATTCAAAGGAAAACTCTTCATAGGTAGAAGCGGGACCCAA
Source organism: Taxus wallichiana var. yunnanensis (assembly GCA_018340775.1). NCBI lineage: Eukaryota > Viridiplantae > Streptophyta > Pinopsida > Cupressales > Taxaceae > Taxus > Taxus wallichiana. Next base: position 641,765,591 of record CM031239.1, on the reverse strand, counting down.
GGCCATTATGGATAGGTTCAACGTGATGATGAACATAAACTAATGAAATTATGGGAAGAAGCAAGGATTCCCCCAGCGTAAGTTGGCCTAAAAGCAATTGATAGAAAGGAAGGAGAATATTGTTTTTGTGGAAGGGGACAAAGGTGTCCACAAACATGGAAAACAAGTAATCCTATACACATGGATGTCCTAAACAAAGTAGAAGAACAACGTGAATGATATGACTGTAGCTTAGAAGCCTCACGATGAAGAAGTGATTAGCCAAAGGAATAAATTATAAGATGAGATATGGACTAGAGTAAGAGTCTGAACAAGATCCAAAACGAGACACTTGGTAACATACTAATCCTACCTACTCATAGAGATCTAGTGTGTGCACGTGGAGTTTATTACCTCTTGAAGTGAAGATTTAATAGACAACAAGTGAAGAGACCCTAGCCAATGTGTAGGAATGATTTATTGTGAAAGGTGATTTTGTGAATGGATGGTGAAAGGATAGCCGTACATTGCTTGCTGCCGCCGTGGCGGTGTCCATAACCTTGATGAAGATGTATTTGATTCTAATCGCAACGTTGCTCTCTTCCATTAGGTGTCCATATCCCCGATAGAGATTATTGGAAATACCCCAAGAGAAAGTTATATATCAATTTTCTTTTGCTCTTAGCTTTTAGCTTTTGATTTTTGATTGATTTTGGTTCTTTTACTTTCTAAAAATTATTTTAGCTCTCTTTTTTGAAAAGGGGTTAAGAACCACTGATGGCTTGATGAAATGAGGTGGAAGTGATTGTGATGACGACATTGGCTAGTGTCAAAAAATATGTCCAAAATTTCTTTGCAACAAGTTTATTAGATTTTGAATGTGATAGGATCTCTAAGAGGTCAGTCGTTCTTTAATTTACCAAGGTGATAAAAGACTAGGGTCAAACAAATACCATAGAGATAAATGTCACAAAATACGTGTGAATAAGCTAACCAGAATATCACCGAAGGGATGAAAATGGTAGGGATACTTACAAAAGAATAACAAGGAAGGGAAGAAAGAAACATCCATGTGTACACAATACCTGATTGCAATGTTTGATCTTTGTACCTTTGATTTTTGTTGTGTTTTCTCAATGTTTTTGTATTTTTGAATTGTTTTTTATTTTTATATTTTTGACATTTTTAAGAGGTTGGGACTAACAAAGTCACTCTGTGTGGTAAGATCCAACAACAATGTTTGTGACTTCCTTGATAAGGGAGACTAGGCACGTTTGTTTATCGAGAGTGATATTATCCCCAATCTCGATGATCGAGGTGAGTTCACACTCAATAAATGAATGTGATTTGTTCTGAAACATGGATTTTGTATGTGGGAGATTTAATTCCCCATCCATAGGTTTATGCACTTTGCACCATACTTGATGGTTACGTTGGTGTGCATTCTTGAATCGCGCTTGATTTAGAATTTTGAGATTGTTTGATTTGTTGGGAGCTATAGAGCTCTTTACGTAGTTTTGATCTGAGCTTGATTAAGAAATTGTTTGGGTTTCTTATAAGCTAACGCGTGACTTGTTTGATCCGAGAAGGAGAAGAAATTTAATGTGGATGTTTAGAACTGATGCGAGAAATGACCATGGGATTTCCACTGTCTTTGGTAGAAGAATAATGTGATGGATGAAAAGGATACGGTCCAAGGATTGAGGAATATGGGCTCTTGGGGGTGAGCCATAGATAAAAGGAAAAGGGCTATTAGGATGTGGCCCGAGAATATAAGAATAAGGGCTACTAGGACGCGACCCATAGATAGAAGATGAAGGGTTACTAGGATGTGGCCCAAGAATATAAGAAGAAGGGCTACTAGGACGTGACCCATAGATGTAAGATGATGGGATAATAGGATGTGGCCCAAGAATAGAAGATGATGGACTACCGGGGTGATCCATAAATAGCAAAGGGAGGGCTACTAGAATGTGACCCACACCTAGATGAAGATGAAGGGCTACTTGGAATTGACCCCATAAGAGATTGTGATTGAGGAATTATGATAGAAAAAGAGTGTTTGGGTGATGAGAAGATAGGCCATGGATCAATGCAAGACCAAGGAGTTTCATCACATAATGAAGAATGTGAAGATGGAAGAATAAGAGGAGGGTCAAGTTACATGATCTTGGGCTCTTACTCTGTTTCTTGATAAAAGAAATAAACCTTTTCCTCACAATATGTAGATGCATAAAAGTCTAAAGAGAATCCTTTCTTGTAATCTGCTAAAGGAATATCTTCATATGCCCCTATAAATGCCCTGATTGTTTCTTCATTCTGAAAGAGATCAATCGGTATGAGTTGTTGATCGACCACCAAGGGTTGATTGGAAGAAAGAGGTTCACTTGGTGTGGAAGACTTAGAAGATGTTTGATGATGATTGATAGAAGAAGATGATGTGGGGGACGAATAAGATGTGTATCTAGATGTCTCAAGAGTAGAAGAAGGTGGTGTGGACCTACCTATATGATGGTATATCGTATGTAAACTAGTAGGATTAAGTCTAAAGTCTGTATATTGTGACGCATGGGTTGATTTAGATGTTTGAATCGAAGGACTTTGAGTCATATGAATCTTCAAAGAAGGAAGATTTATTGGGGGTGATTGATGAAGAAGGTCTTGCAAAGAAGGGGAGGACCGTGATTCAAGAATCACATCAGATGAATAATAACAAGGGTCCTGCAAAGAAAGAGAGGACCATGATTCAAGAATTGTATTAGATTTTTGATTGGAGGGATTTGGAGTTGCGCGTATCTTTAAAGGAAGAAGATGTCATTGAGACGACTAATAAAAGGGGTCCTACAAAGAAAGGGAGGACTACAACGTATGAGTCATATTAAATGTATGATGAAGAGGTTCTTGCAAAGATATGGAGGACCATGACATAGGAGTCACATTAGATGACTTAGGATTCAAATTAGATGAATCCAAATAGTAGTTTGGATCTGAATCATAGTTTGGATCCGAATCATCAGAAGAATCAGAAGAACTATTTGGATTGGAATCAGAAGAAATGTTTGGATTGGAATCCTCATAAGAAGAGGAAATGTTTGGATTAGAATCAGAAGATGAGTGGGGGGAGCTCGAATAATAATTTGGATCAGAAGCATCCAAATCATACCACCGACTATGAGATGAAGGTGGGGAATGAGTTACCCATATGGGCTCTCTAGCACGAAGAACCAAACGAGGTTTAGTTGTAATGGGAATCTTTTGATTTAAATTGCTAAACCTAGGTTCCATATTTTTGTAAGTATGGGGAACCACATGATAGTTAGTCATTTTTGGCATTGTTTTAAGCACAAATGTCTAGATCTAGATAGTGTGATGGAACTCCTTCAAAGGGAAGGAAGTGACATGTTGATTTGGGTAGCATAAGGACAACTAGCTAGACATTGTGTAAGTATGGATATGCGTGCGTGATTTTCTAAAGAAGGTCTAAGGAAAATAGACATCGTGACAACGCAATATCGATGAGATTGAGAGGGATTGTCCTAGAAAATAATTTTTCGAATGAATAATCACAAGGAACAATCATGCAAGTGTGAAACACAAAGCCAATCAACAAGGAAATACACCATATGAAAATGTGATGCAAAGATGATCAACACAACGTCAATATTTACGTCAAGCTCGAAATGAACAAGGCATAAATATTAACAAAGGGTAGATGTGAATCCCAATCAAAGGATACCACGAAAATTTTAACAACCAACAAGGCCTAAATGTTAAAGGGCGAGGTTTACAAATGTAAGCTACGTAACCACACCAATTGGACATGTCTATCAAGCTTCACGGAGAAGTGAGATATTAGTGTCAAAGTGGTATCGAAACGATGCAAACAAAGTAAGCGACACCCTTCAAGATTTGGGACAATGTTTGAAATCAAACTAAGTCAAAGTATACTAAGGATGTGTTAAAACGTGGGCAGCGTAATGCCACAATACGGACACTTAGATCATGTTTACGAGAAATGTGACATAAGTATCTTAATTATGTCAAGACAATGCAAATGAGGTAACATGTCAAAGGGAGATAAAATGATGAATCATTCCTAATAATGATGGTGATCCTAATGTGGGTATTAAGATCATAAAGGACACCAATGATATGAATATGCCTCTCGCACACTTTAGATGTTTAACTTACCCAGCCGCAAACATGGATGGGCATAAACAAACAAAAAAGTGGCAGAAACAATCGATTGGTAACACATAGGTAGTCACCCTTATTTTGATCAACAAAATGAGGATGAAAAATGTTGGCTTCACTTCGGCAGAGTTTCACCTCACCTTAAGGCAAGTGAAAAACTAAGCGAAAGTAACGCGTCACACTATTTTAGAATGGTCAAAGTGTGTTCTTGGCCAAAGTATAATTTCTTAGGTGGTTCTCTTGTCCTAGGTGTTACAAAACTATCCACGAGCGAGGTGATTTACCCAAAAAGTTACATTGACTAGTTTGGGAGTATCTAGACTTTGCCCCTTTCAAGCACAATGGGTAGTAAATGCATCCATCGTGTACTTAAAAGGGTCACGTAGGGACAACTTACAATTCTATCTCACAAAGGAATCACTAGTAAGATAGGTAGTGTAGATCACTTCCCATTTCGTCCACAAGGTTCCCTCTTGCGTGGACTACTTTGGGGTTCTTGGAACCACCCCCATTGTTGTAGCTTAAGGTGTTATGCCAAAGGGGTTATGTTCCAGTTGAGCAAAGAGGGATGTACCCTTTTCTAAAACCTGCAATACAGTGTTTTGAATATATTGTTCGTTTTATCTTGTTTAATTAGGTGTGGTTTGCTCGAAACACCTTTTGGAAACCTGTATAACAACTGTATTAGTAGTTTTTTTGACTTCATTTTGATTCCTCCGTTCTTTGACAAGTGATGGTATTTTGGTCCTGTATGATGATTTTTAGTAGTTTTCCATCAAAAGAGAAAACACCATTTCTGATTCTCCAGATCGTCCAAGGATGCAAGAGAAGAGCATACGTGATGTTTCCAAAATCCAAAAAGATATCAAATGGAAAAACACTTTAATTCAAATACACCAAGTTAACCAATTTCAATTCAAAATATTCCTAACCTCAAAGCATCAAAAAGGACCTAAGAATCGTTTCTGATTCCCAAGATCGCCCCAAGGGACGCGAGGGAAGAGCATACGCGATCTTATTCCTATAAGTAAACATGCAAAGTTTATTTAATCAAGTAAAATCATGTAAAAACATCCTACAAAAATGAGTATGTGATTAGATAAAACCTGCAAGAATTAGAAAACCAAGAAAATTGAAAAATTCTAGAAATCCAATTTTTTGCACTTTTTTAGCAATTTTTAGTAATTTGCATTTTTGGAGGTCTCTGGGCATTTTGGGAGTTTTGTGATAGAAGATAGTATACCAAAGGTATCTAAATTTTGGAAGTTCCCTCGCAAAGTACACTCCATTATCTTTCCAATGCTTATTCAAACTCCAAAAATAGGTTAACGAGTCAAAAGTTATGACCAAAACAAGGAGCACTAAAAAGTTGTAATCAAAACCAGATTAAATAGATGTACCTGCACCCCCTTTTATGTGTGTGCGCCCCCTTACAGAGACACCCACACCACTAGAAAGGCGTGTGCACCACCAAAAAGATGTGTGCGCCACTGTGTGATTTCGACTTATCATGCACCTGCGCCACCCGAGAGGCGTGTGCGCCACGAAAAGAGTGCATGCGCTACCTTTGATAAAAATAGGCGGAAATTCGGATAGAATGCCTACACTACCAAAAAAGCATGTGTGCCATTGGAAAAATGTGTGCGCCACCACTTTGTAAAATAGTCCCGATTCCAACAGAATGCCTATGCCACTAGAAACGCGTATGCGCCACTAAAACAATGTGTGCGCTCGGGTTAGGGTGTACGCACACGCCGATCTGATAGGTTTTGATTTGTAGTGAAGGTACAATACAAAATAACATCTACACCAGTTAGTGTTATCGTATCATCGTTGGTTAGGTTAGGGTGTGTGCGTCGGGGTTAGTGCGTATGTGCCAGGATCGATAAATAGAGAACCAAGTTTTGACAAAGGCACCTACGCCACTGAGAGATGCCTGTGCCACAAAAATGTGCCTGTGCTCCTAAAAATGTGCCTGCACCACACCTGCAACCAAAATATGGCAAAAACACAAGAAAGCTCACAATATCTCAAATTTTGACAAGTTAGTTTAAAAATGGCAACAACCCATTAAAATGATGGCTATGAACAAGAACTTACACATATAAAATTAGTAAAAATTCCAAGAAAATGGACATTAATTACTAAATGTGCATATCAAAAGTTAGCCAAAACAATGAAACTTAAACTAAAATGCCATGGGACTAGGTGTCCCACCGGCGTGCCAAATGTGTGCATGTGTTGTTTTTAAACTAATGCTAAATGTGAGTAAAAGACTAACACCTAAATAGTCTTAATTAGCAAGAATCAAACAACATATTAAGCACCATCATGATAAGAATTGAACAAGGGTTAGATGCTAAACATTCATTAATACAAAACTTTGAACCTAACAATGTTTAAACATCTACAAATCCTCTATTCTCTAACAACATATAAATGAAGGAACCTAGGTAGGCTCCATGGCTATCAAAAATGGTTGTCCTTGATGTTCCAAGAACCTAGGAATGAGGGCTTGTCAAAGTTGGGCTACAAGACCCTTTTGACACCTCCCATATGACCTAAGCACTTAAGAAAGAGGCTTAACTCTTCAAGATGATGAACTCTCAAGAAAACAAAAAGCAAGCTCTTAGTCTATTTTGCTATATGCTTTGCATTTGCTTTCTCAAGGAGTTTAGGTGTAGGTATAAAGGTAGAAGGAGGGCTCCTTATATAGCCCAATGGATAAAGGAAACACTTCATCCCTTTGCATGTGGGATAAAGGTAAAACATGATTAGGAATGGATAAGGTTGCTTTATAAAAGGTAACCTTACTTTAGAAGGGTTTAATTTATAATTAGCAAGTCATGGGAGTTGGGGGGTGTTTTAATTAATCAAAGGTGATTAACTAATAGGTAGATGTAAGCTTATAGAAGCTAATTAGAGGAATATTAGTACGATTTAGGCTATTAGAAGGGGATTAAATCAATTAAATATTGATTTATTAGATAAATGGAAGGGAAAGCTAATTAATTAATAATAATTAATTAGTCTAGATAGAAGGGGTGAATAATTAACGGAAGGTCGTTAATCAGGATGTTAGTTGGATAGGTGACTTAATCAATTAGCGTATTGTAATTAATTAATGACAATAAGAGGGAATATGAGTGCTTTTGACGATATGTCATCAATTTGTGAGAAAGGAGATAATTAGCGCAATTTAAGTATTTAAATTGCTTGGGCGTAATTATGGGTGTCTACAATCATATAGAAACCAACTAATTGTTTATGTGTAGGACCATTTACGCTCATCAAATACCAAAATTAAAATGAATAACTAACACTTTGTGTGTAAGTTTCCTTGTTCAAAGAATGACGTTTAAGAAAAACACATTTTAAATCAAGATAAGAATGAACAACTCACACTATATTTACAGGTCTGGATAAGGGTTTAAACCCATCTTCTTTAAACTGTTGGAAGTGCTTTGGATTAATCCATAAAACTCATTGTGAGGAGTACCACAGGAACCCAAAAGTAATCGACACATTAAGGGAATTGGTTAACAAAACAGAAGTGCCCCATCACCTACTTGACTAGAAAAACCTATGAGGAGTGTTAAAAGTTGTCTGTATGAGGCCTCTTTCATTAATTTGATTATGGGGTAATGGTTCTTTGTTTATAATTTATTCTAAATTAACATACCTCTCTTAGAAATATATTGGTGAGTGTTGATAAAAAAATCCTAGGGAACCAATTAGCATCGGGGACAACTTTTCCATATATGTAGTCACAAAATCATGCACTTTAGACAATTATTTATCTCGGTCTCATACTACTATTTAGAAGGTTCTCAAAGAAAGAAATTACTAATTAACCCCTATCCTTTTGGTCATTTTTATTATTTTATTTCATATTTTGTGACCAATTGCATCTACCCATCCAGCCATTTCCGAAGATCCCGCATCATCTTAGCCCTAACTGGGGTGTCCATATTTCGTACTAGGGCACCCATGGGCACCTTGGTCCCTTTTGCACTTTCCTTCCCTTTCTTGGGTAATTTATATCTATTTTTAACACCCTTATCTCTTGTGAGGTTGGTGTTTTCGGGGTTAATTATGAAATTGGACCAAGATAACCCTATAAATATAAAGCTATGAGACCATAATGAGGGACCTAACATCACTATCTACTATCACACCATCTAAGGTTACATCCACCTATTACATTAGCATCCACAAAGCTCCAGCATCACCAATGCACCAGCTAGAGATCTACATCAACACACACTTCATAGGGGGAGGGATTCTATTCTATTACATGCACACATTTTATTACATTTTCTACACATAGTTATTGCTCGCTACTTCACAAAGTGTAAGCGGCACAAGAGAAACCTACGGAATTTTCACATGCAATTTCTCATATAACTACATCGAGTATGAGATGTAGTGCAATGCTTAGTTATTAAGTCCACCATTATGGTAGCTGAGGTCACTCTGACCCCTTCATATGCATTTTTCTTTTTTAGGGTTTGATGTTTATTTTGGGGTATTTTAGGTCATTTATCTATCTTAGCATATATGGAGCATTCGGTGTGACACACAAAATTTAGTGTGACAGACATGACAAAGTTCCAAAATATCTCTCAGCCTTATAAAAACTAGATTAAGAGATTTTACACAAACTAGGGCACCCAGATATCAGACCAGAGCACTCGTGGGTGCCCACCCAATCCCAGGTGCCCTAGTCTAGCCACATCATCCAGATATGTAATTTTTAGTATTGTGGCACAGTCATTCCAAGTTTCGATTTTCTATGCAAACTCGTGACATTCTGCGTTAATCTCCCGATATCGATAATTCCTTTCTTCTTCTTTATTACATATTAAGGTTTTAGTTCCATTTAGTTTAATTGTTCATTTTATGTTACATGTTGTTTTAGTATATTTGTTTATTGTGTTATATGTCCTCCTAGATTAGATTAACTACTTTATAATATCTTATTTTTATTTAATTTTAGTTAAATCATTTTGGTGAACCCGATGATTTCAACACTCTCCTTTTTCATTCCCCCTCATACTATGGATCAATCTTCTTATCCCACTTTTATGACAACTAAATTCATAGGAATAGTTACTATTGTTGCTAATTTCATGGGGGTACGTACTCAACATCCCCCTCACTTTGTCACACCTAAGGTTGACTCATCCATTAATGTCATTACTACTCATCGTACTCGTCTCAATCCACCTCCAACTCCACCCATGTCTATTCCCCCACCCATTACTTCGATACCTCCTCCTACTACTTCTAAGGGTTATGACATCGTTGAGAAACTTAAGAATACACCCGCTAAGATCTCCCTTTATGATTTATTACGTAATGCACTAGATTTTCACAATACATTAGAAGCTTCCCTTCGTGCCATCCATATTGAAACTGATAATTCCACGGAAGATTTTGCACATCTCATACAATCCCTTCGTAACCTGTCATGTGCCATATCTTTTGACCGATGACGATACCTCACCTTTCACTAAAAATAACCCATGTGCCCCTTTACTCATTACTATCATTCTTAGTACAACCTACATCAAGCGAGTTCTCATTGATAATGGCTTAGCTATTAATTTATGCACTTATTCCTTTTAAAACAATTATGCGTTAGTGAAAATTTCATTACTAAAAATTATATTGTCATTCATGGTTATGATTCTACCACTCATACCTTCCTAAGAACTATCTCTCTGCATATCCGGGTTGGACCTAAAACCATTCTCACCGAATTATATGTTATCGATGGCTCTTTCCAGTTTAATATTTTGTTAGGTAGACCTTGGATTACGTAACGCAATGCACACAATACCCTTTACTATCCACCAATGTGTCAAGTTTTTATATGATGGATATGAACACACCATTACTATTGACCCAAAACCCTTCAAATATTTTCGCATAGACCACATTACCTATATGCCGATACCATCTCCACAATGCATTCCATATAGTAGCATTGATACATCTGCCATTGGTCGTTCAAGTCCTCTAACTTCATCCTCTATTGTTTTCAATATCCCAACTATTCCCACTCACACAACCGATATTATTACACCTACAGTATCCATCCCTATTTTTATCCCTCCTTCGTCCGTCATGAAACCTACTACTTTACCTCCTACAAAGTCTATCCCTCCTAATGTATCTCCACCAATTTTGATAACCCCTACTACTCCACCTACAACATCCCCTACCAATATCCTTGATAATGTCATATCATATGATAATGTTCACACAGACGACTCTGAGGATTCTGATGAAAAAGTTGATGCTATTGAACTTACTGATGACACATTAAGGCAACTTGAATTTACCCCTTTAGGTGTAGATGATTCCTACTTCGAAGAAACCTTTTGGACGATGTCCTGGGTGAATACAAGTTTTAAAAACCTCCATCTACTAGTGTTATGGTATTATACAAGGGATCTATCCACATTGTTGATGTTGTATCCACCTCTCCCCCATGAATACTCGTTCCTTTACCTCCTTTTACATGTACATTATTCATCAATCAAACCTTTTGGCAACATATCCCAGTGGACCGCACATGTTTAGAAACTCTTTGTACCTATGATAGCTTGGCCAGGTTTGGCATAACACTTAATGACATTTTACCACCTCCTCACTCACCACATCTCTATCATGTATATTTTCATACTACAACATCATATGCATTACGTGTTTTTCATTTGAATTTTTTTACACACTCCCCTCGTAACTCTCCCCTCACACTTGGAAAATCATGGATTGATTATATTGGTGGTACAATAGACGTTCATCACTCCTTACTCACATTTCCCATGCCCTTTGGAAACATCTCTATTCCTAGTGATTCTTCTCCTGCTTACGTTCCAAATATTTCTTGTTGGCATGCCCATGGTTTCCCATCGATCACCTTTACTGATGAAGAATATGAAATGAATGTTTATACACTCCACTACAAAATCTTCCTCTATGATCCTCCTCATTCTATATCCTATCAAGTTTTGATGTAGCACCGACAAGTTTCAATCATAATAACGATGATTTTCTTGATAGCTGGTCCTAGTCATTCTTTTTCTCGTGCACTTGGGGGGCATACCACCTAATTCCCCCCCTTTTAGTCTAGCATATCGACATATTTCTCCATCACAATCACAACATTTAGGCCTACTTTATTCATGTTCTCATACACTTGTTATTATCACATTATTCATACTCATTATATATCCTAGTATGGTCATTACCCAATGACACACTCTTGTGCTTTGGTTCACACTTGAATTTTGAGGGATTAGTACTACCTAAACCCCACACACTACATAGTAGGCATTACACATTTCTCTTCATCACACATCACGTGTTATATAGTCTACATTTTTTCATTCACATTGTTTTACACTCCATAAATCATGTTAGTTGCATACATCATTTTCTACGCATCTTACATCCTACACCATCATATCCTACACACTACATTATTCATTTTTCTACATACCATGCATCCTACACTACACGTATTACATTACACTTATTCTACTAGCCTTCATTACATATGAGTCTAGCATCATATTCCCTTGTATACTACATATACATTACATGCCACACTATACATTACATTTTCCACACTCTACAAATGTTGCATTCTACACATATCATACCTACACATTCTACATATTACATCCTTACATATTCTACTCATCACATGGTCTTCTTTCATCCTTATATATTCTACTCATCACATGGTATTATTTCATCCTTACATATACTACATTGTCTTCTACGTGCTACACTCACTACCCAATGATGCACTTTAGTTCATCGGTCCATACTCAACTTTTGAGGATTTTCAAATCAAATGGAACTTGCATTCATTACACATTTCTTATTTTCAAATGACATTTCTTGCATTAGTGACATACACCTTAGGTTAAACCATCACCTATACTATCATATTCTAGTGGTATACACCTTAGGTTACATCACCACATCCTAATTTGATCTTATAGTGATATACGCTTAATGATAAATCATCACTCACCCATTCATATTATAGTGATATACGCTTAGGGCTAAATCATCACTCCACGCTTCATATCATAGTGTTATACGCTTAGGTTATAAGTTCCAAACACATTTTTTCTACACGTTGTATATCATCATAACTACACATATACATATTTATGACAACACACTAGAGATGATATACACTATTCGACATTTCCTGATGACGCACTCTCATTTACTGTTCATTCTTAACTATTAAGGGGGAAACAAAAATGAGCCTCACTACATACATTTCCATCCACTTGGGGAACACACATATCCTATCATTCCATCTTGCATTCCATTCCATCCATCCACAAAATATTACATTGTCTTGGGGCATTTACTCTTGTTTACTAGTGTTTTACATGATCACTTTACTACACATGGTAGATTGATTTCTTATATTTCATCATCTATATCATCCACACATGCACATTCAATATTTTGTCTAGTTTTGATCATAGATATAGGTCTCCTACATGCAGTAGAAATGCTCACCTTCTACCCTTACTATATTGGTCATTGGGGGCATCCACATTCATCTCATTTAGGTGTTATTGTTTCATTTTGTACTTAGCATATTATATTACTTGATCATACAAGATTTGACATATTGTTTATTACTCTAACATGATAATGGGTGTTCTATTTGAAGTAATTGTTTTGTAGGATTATATGTTCCCATGACTACTTATTTTCTTGTCTTCCATTGTCTGTCTTTGTTTGCTATTGTTTGTAGGCCTTGCCCTATGTTTGGTGTGCACACTTGTCATTTGTTTGTGGCCATGATGGCCTTACGTGTCTTGTGACATCATGAGTGATGTCCCATATTTGCAACCCAATTTTTTCAACATTACACTACTTTGTTTTTATTACCTTGCTTGGTAGCTTATACATTGTTTGCATAGCTTACACATTGTTTTCTTTATGCATGCATATTTACACTTGTCTTTGGATAGCCTTCTTATTTATGCATGCATTGATTCTTACCAAGCACTTTTCAAGCATTTGAATGTATGTTTTGGCCCTGTCTCCATCATGTCTCCTATCACCCCCAAGGGGCATCATTTGGGCGTTTCTGCACTTACACGTATACTACATCGTTTCGGTTTAATTATATTCAGGAGTGGGTTTAGACCAGTCTACGAACCTCATACACAATGACTTTTACAAAACATGGTGTCCTTAGCATTTCTAGGAAGCAGTTAGAGTTTAGAGGACACAGCATTTCCTCCTTACACTTCTTCGACTAGTGGTGTTGCATCACCTAAAAAAAGGACAGTACAAAGATCTCTTCACACACATTTTAGTAGAAGTGGTTAGAGCTTGGAGGACATAGAGCATTTCCTCCCACACTTCTTCCACTAGGGTGGCATGAGATTGCCCAAAAAACTCGTAGTACATGATATCCTTCTACACTAGTTCTCGACATGGATCAAGTGCAATTTTCCATTTACATTTACATTTCCATTTACACTTTATATGTTTTACACTTACATGTGTATTTTACATATCATTTTTACACTTACATACATACATATTTGAATACTTGATTGTTTTCTCCTTGTAGGTCCAAATGTATGAGAAATAAGAAGTCAAAAGGGGACAAACAACAACAACAACATTCCACTACAACACACATGCTTTACTAACCATGAAGGTACGCTACACATATTGCGGTAGCTACACACGTGTGTTCCACACTAGGTTCACTCTCATCACTTTTTCTTTGCGCATTTTTCATCTATAGTTTCCACACTCCTACATCTTTATTTTTTGCATTCCATGCTTTGTCCAGTCCTTCGACATGTTTTCTTCATCACTCTCCAATAAAATTAGGTATGCATCTCTATCTAATTTATGTTATTGAGAGATTTTTCGCTCACCAACATAAAGTGGGGGAAAATGTAGTCACAAAATCATGCACTTTAGATATTTATTTATCTCAGTCTCATACTACTATTTAGAAGGTTCTCAAAGAAATAAAGTACTATTAACCCCTATCCTTTTGGTCATTTTTATTATTTTATTTCAAATTTTGCAACCAACTGCATCTACCTATCCATCCATTTCCAATGATCCCATATTGTCTTAACCCTAACTGGGGTGCCCATATTTCATATTGGGGCACCCATGGGCGCCCTAGTCCCTTTTGCACTTTCCCACATTTTCTTAGGTCTTTTCTAGTCATTTTTCATCCTTATCTCTTATGAGGTCGGTCTTTTCGAGGTTAATTATAAAATTAGACCAAGAGAACCCTATAAATATAAAGTTATGAGACCATAATGAGGGACCTAACATCACTATCTACTATCACACCATCTAGAGTTGCATCCATCTATTGCATTGGTATCCAAATAGCTCTACCATCACCAAGGTACCAACTAAGAGATCTGTGTCAACAAACACTTCATAGGTAGACAGATCCTATTTTATTCCATGCACACATTTTATTACATTTTCTACACATAGTTATTTCTCGCTACTTCACAAAGTGCAACTGGAACAAGAGCAACATAGGGCATGTTCACACAAACTTTCACATAGAACTATAATGGGTCTGAGATGTAGTGAAATGCTTAGTTAGTAAGTCCACCATTATGGTAGTTGAGGTCAGTTTGACCCCTTCATATGGATTTTTATTTTTTAAGGTTTGATTCTTGTTTTGGGGTCTTGCATGTCGTTTATTTATCTTAGCATATTCGGAGGATTTGACGCGACACACATAATTTATTGAAACGGATAGACAAAGTTCTAGAATATCTCCGACGGTTATGTAAAAACTAGATTCAAAGCTTTCACATAAACCAAAGTGCCCAGATATCATACTATAGCACCCATGGGTGCCCTAGTCTAGTCCCGTGTGCCTATCATTTTCAGCACTTCACGTGCACAATCATTCCATGTTCCTAATTTTTGTGAAGACTGCGTTATTCTACGTCGGTCTCCACATATCAGCTAAGTCTTTTCTTCTTCTTTATTACACATTAGGGATTTAGTTCCATTTAGTTTAATTTTTCATTTTATGTTACATGTTGTTTTAGTACATTTGTTTACTATGTTATATGTCCTCCTAGATTAGATTAACTACTTTATACTATCCCCTTTTTAGTTAATTTTAGTTAATCAATATCCATTATCATTGATATTAAATTCTTTACTAAGAAACAATTTGTCTTCATTTCTACCTTGTTTTAGAATAAGGTGAAAATATGCCAAAGTTTCACCACATATTTTTAGTTATGAAACATAGTTAACATATCCCCTTTCATAATTTTTGCTCCCCCTTTATCAAAAGAGCACCATCTAAAGTGCTACCAAAATTGTACCAACCATTTTTGGATACTTAAACCTTATTTTCATTAAAACTTGATTTGAGTGTTGAAAGTGTGTTGTTATTTTGTGCACATTGTATCAATCTCTTTTTGATACTTAAATATTATTTCCTTAAACTTGATTTAAGTGTTTAAAATTACGTTGTTACACTACTCGCATCAGTTGAACACTACACAAGACACATACATTAGTCTTGTTAGTCGAAAAATAGAAAATACATAATGTATGTAATAAAGTATAATGAGGAAGTAACAAGGAAGTATAATGAAATAATAATGTGTGTAAAATGTGGAGGAATAGCCCCAATATAAGAATGTAAGTAACCATGATAGCTCATATTAGCTTGTATTTATTGTGTATCCTACATGAAGCTCAATATATTATATGAATGTATGTGTGTAAAGAGTAAAAAGAGATGGTATCCATCAAACCAATGTGACATACAACATGTATATTGGTAAGTGCTAACAACACAAGATAAATCCACATGTCCTAATTTTGTGTTTTCACAAATACATATTTTTTGAAATTATGTCAATGTTTTTGGATTTTGAGTGTTTAACTATGTGTAAAGAAAGAGGATAGCATAAGAGCTACCTGTTGGAGCTCAAAATTTCACCTTTCCCTAATTCATAGATAACCCAAGATTTTGAGGCAACTCGGGACTATCTCCAAGTTATGGGACTTGAATCGAGACAGACTTCCAGAGAAGGTTGGTTCCTTTACCTATACCTAATGCTAAAATAATCCTAGGAAATGAAATGAAACTATATAACTCTACTCTATCATTCTAAGGGACCGAGGTGAGAAGGATATGCATAAAGGGGAAATCCTAAGCTAAAGAGTGGTGATAACACCAAGAAGAGGGGGAAAGACACTCTCAAATGAGGGAAAATGGGAGGAAAATGAAGGAGGATATGTCAAACATGATTACCATAGTCTAAAACAACATTCAAACCACCATTTCCTTGTAGTACAATAGATTGAAATCCTACAAGAAGAATAAAATATACACAAAATACCTGTAAATTTAATGAAAGGCAAGAAAATGCAATAACACACAAGCTATGGTAGATAATAACCATAAAACAAGTATTACATTGCTTTAAATAGATGCATAGTTCATTATAATAAAGGAGGAAGGAAAGAATCACCCTGAAAATGTCCAAATATGAGGCCTGTAACTCAAAATCCACATGCAACACTTGTAGAAGGATGCACTAGCATTACAAGAATGTCCAACCACTACAAATGAGCATCCTTTTACAATATATAGAGAATGGGAAAGAAAGAGAAGAGGGAAAATAAAGGGAACTCAAATTCCTACTTCCACCCACCAACAACATGCATTAAATCTCTGAAAATAAGTATGGGCACCCTTATAAATCCATTCCCCAATGATACTTTGCTTGTGGGAGAAGGAATGGGAATTATACTTCATCAAATATTGTGGTTGAGCAACTTGGAACTGCATCTTTAATGTTGGATATGTTTTCCTCTTTTTCACCCACCTACCCTCACCAAAATCAATATTTCCAATTTCCATGGTGTAGAGAATGAAGATACCTTTCCAACGGTACCAATTTTATCAAATTTGGACAACCTGGGTGAAATTTATGCTCATGCAGATTCAATGAGGTCGATGAGGAACTTAGGGTTCTCAAGTTAAAGCTACAGTCTACATTTAATTATTTTTATGCCTTATGATGTGAATGAATCAGAGATGTGGGGAACTTGAGGAAGGATGGAAGTGTGTCATTTGTACTCCTAGGACTCACTTTACCCATATAAGTTGGTGGTTTGTGTGTTTTGCAGGCTATCAGCTCCCAAGTGTAACTTATGAACTATTCCACTTTTCCCCTAGTTCCTGCAATGCATTGTCTCCCTGCACTACACTATCCTCTCCTTCATTGTGGCTCCAAAGGTGTTTCACCATTTTCTTTACGTTTATGAAGTGACGAAACAAATAAGGGTAAGGGCCAAGGAGGAATACCTGTTAAATGTTGGTTGGTTGATGGTTGTTGTGTGAGTTTTGACTTCTTGATCCAATGCCGCTTGTGAGAGCTTCCTTTGGCTAGGAGGAACTACCTGTAATAGAAAACAAGACCAAAAAATATAGTTAAATGATATATGACAGTGGGACTCATTACTAGCGTATGCTAGTTCCCAGAAGTATGATACTTCCTAGATGGCTATCAATCCACAATTTAAAATAAGTTAATGTAAGAAATAAACAAATTCCTACTGTAGTTGATATGATTTAGGTATATCATTCAATAACAATAAGAAAATATTAACATAATAGGCTAGGCTATGGTCAAATCAGAAAGGTAGGTAGTTTCGTGGTGCTTTGGGCATTCAGGGTTGGATTTTGGGTTGTTTAGGGAAATTGGTGAGATGATTATTGGGTCTGTTCTTGGTCAAGGTGAAAAACATAGAGACGAAGCGTCGGTCGGGTATGACCGATGTTGGTTTAGGTAGAACCAATGATGGTTGTGGATAACCGGCGTCGGTATGGTTGAGGTGAAAGAAACTCAAATAGATCAAATGGTAGGGGCTGATCTGAGGTCAAATGAGGTTGGGAGAGTGGATGAGAAGGTCTGTGGAGATCTCAGGTATACTTAGAAATGGATATTAGGTCAGAATGGTGATTTGGTGGTGTGGGTAAGGGAAATGGTGGGATTACAAGCTAATAAGCAATGGAGGAATGAACATGTAAAGTATAAACTAATGATAGGAATGACAAAAGTTAACTATGTTGAAATAGACAATGTTGGTAGAGATGTACTTACTGTGATGTAGATTTAGATGGATGAATGACGGTGGCTATTGATCAGAAGAATAGTGTTGGATATCATAGCAGTGGCTCCTATGATGATTCTGTGAGTACAATGCTTCCAAAATCTGTCCTAGTGATGGATTTGGATGTTTGAGTGCATGAAAGAAACTGGTTCTGCTTGCATGTATCTCTCTTCTCATCTTCTTACTCTCAGAATGTGCCAACCCAAAAACAAGGTTGTTTAGGTGAATAAATGGTAATCAAAGATAGTTCCAGGTTGGCCGGCATCGATTTAGGGTGATTGACATTGGTTAAGGTAGGATTCCCTAAGTTTACTAAAATGGGTAGATCTTTCTGATTTCTTTTGGCCCAGTTCATTTTTTCACATGGATGAGAATGGAAACTTCCCTTATAATGGGTGGGAATGTGGTTAGAGAGATCTTAGGCATTGATTTTAAGGTTGGACCAAATCTTAGCGACTAGGTCTTAGTTAGTTATGGAAACATGCCAAGAATATGTCTAGGGTGAGGTGGCTGGATGAGGTGTCTAGGTGAGGTGGTAATTAGGTCAATTAATGTAATTAAATGATGAATATTGTGAGGATGGGTATTAATTTAATTAAACTAATTAAATTAATATTAATGTGGGGTGAAAGGGGCCATGGTTAGGTGAATATGTTTGCGTTGGTTATCTGACTAGAGATCAAGGGTAGTGTGACCCAATTTTGGTGTCTACATTTTCCCCCTTTTTGTTACGTAGCTTGTATTGGTAAGCGACACAGACAAAAATAAGATTTGGTTGCCCCATGTGGGGGTGAAGGTGATCCCCCTCAAACTAGGAATGGATGAGGAAGAAGATAGAATTGATGAGCGGTTTGATAAAGGTGGATGTGACATAGAGGAAGGTGGACAATGGGGGTAATAGGGTAAAGGTCCAAGAGGGTAATCAAGATAATGGGATAGGGTCAAAGGTAGTGACATTCGAACACACACACACACACGTATAAACTGCGGCCAGATACCAGGTTGAAGAGCATGCAAACTCTACATCGTCCAAGGTCGATAGGTTTATCCAAACAAGGTTGAGGTGATTCTAGTATCCAAGGTATAGGATATGGTGTGGAAGCACATCGTAGGTTAGGTGCAGGAATGTTTAGGTATGTTCTAGTACACCAAAGGTTGGGTTAGGATAAATGGCATGGCAATAGGCAAGGTAAGGTCATTAGGTCAAACAACACGGGTAATAATGTCACAAGGTATAGCGAGCACATGAGGTCATAGGTCAGTAACAATGTTCTAGGTCCAAGTAGCTAGGTCACGGCATGGGTAAGGCTGAGGTATGGGTAAAATAACAAGTCCCAAAATGTAATTAAGGACAGGTATAGGTAAGGTAGGCATGGAGGTTGGTTGCAATAAGGGTGGGTAAGGTCAGATAGTGGCTGGTTTGGGTAATTGTTGGTCAAAAATAGGGAAAGGGTATGGGCAAGAGTATGACAGGTAACCGATGCCGGTCAAATGTAACCGGTGATGGTCTAGGTAAGATGATCACAGTTTATTAGGGCAGAGGACCGATGTTAGTTTGGGTATAACCATCCACGGTGTGCTAGGGCACAAGACCGATGTCGGTTTAGGTATAACCGATGTTGGTCAGGTCAACATGGGTATATAAAAAGAAAAAATATGTATAATACATATTCATTTGTATGTTTTGGCTTTTGTGAAAATGACAGAGTGCTAAACGAGTTTTGCTTTGTCGGGAGGAAAGGATGAGGGATGAGATCCTACTAAGGTGGAGAGATCCCGGTTGGTTAGAGGAACTGGGTAGACGGGTCCATGAGCACAGGTGGGTTGATTATGGTAAGATGGAGGTTGGGAGGATTGAATTTGGTGATTAGACATGGCAGAGGTAGAAGAAGGTTCGGGTGGACCACCAACACAACAGCCAGACGTGCCACCTCGTTGACAACACCGAGATGAGGTAAGATCTAATCCATTTATTGTTATTTGATATAAGAAGAAGGGAATGGGTAGGTCAGTTTGGGTAGGGTAGAGAATTTGAAATGTGTGGTTGAATTTTTTGAGGGACTACGGGGTGGAAAGGTCATAGGTAGAGGAAAAAGGGTTGGGGGAGTAATTTGGGGTAGGTTTGGGTAGGTGTGTAAGGGAAATGGGAAATAAATGGGGGGAGAAAATGGGGTTTTGTGCTTGAGGCACGGGAACAGCGATGACCGACGCTAGTCAAGGTATGGCTGATGTTGGTATTTTTACACCGGCATCAAGGATGAGGGGAACAAGTGTTGGTATAATGGGTGGTGACGATCGGGAGTAACCCTTGAGTGTCGATTAGCGTAAAAATGCAGAGAGGTCTAGGAAGGGTAAGGGGAAAGGATAGGTAAAGTGGGTAAAATAGATAGTGGGTAGGGGAAGGGAAGAAGGTCAACGTGGGGTAGAAACAAGTTTTAATAATGTGTGATTGGTTGAATGCAGCCAAGGACCAAGTCAAGTTAGAGATAGGTACCTCCCTTGCTCATGGAGGTGTGAGGGGGTGTGACAGCTGAGGATTGGTGCGATGTTACTAGAGGTTGGCCTGATTGGGGTTAGATGCTACCAAAACGTGGTCTAGAAGCCGAGTTTGATGGTCTCTCTCATCGACAGATGGGACTCAGTCGACCAATACCTTCCATTTATCGATAAGGAGATCATAGTCACCCCCAGAGGATGTGTACAGGATCCCACGCCTACCGATAGTGGGGATGCAAGTGTATTCTATATCCTCAAAGGTATCTAAGGAGTTAATGATAACCGTGTTTGGCGAGGGGATAGTAGATTTGAGGTTCCATAGTGCCAGTATGAGCTATGGTGATATGTACCGGGCCCATCCGGAGGAGATGGGGCTGGTAGTTTTGCTAATGAAGGCAGTCTACTACTTTACACTACCGGATGCGGAGGGTGGGAGATTCCCATGATACTTAATGGGGGTTCTACATGACATGGTGGAGGACAAGACCTATTTTGCATGGGTGCCCGCATTCTTGGTATAGTTTTATAGAGAGCTATGGGCTTATGGATGGCTACGGAGGTTTAGCCTATTGTTTCACTCGGAAATGTTTCGTTCCTTTTAGAAACAGATAAGGTTAGGGGCTAGGAGGAATACCTGTAGAATGTCGAGATGGTGTGCGCGTACCGTAGAGAAAGATCAGGCTGACTGCGGAGAACTCCTTTTTGTCTTGGAAGGACTACCTGCAAATAAGAACACAAGACCACAAGATTTTGATTAAACAATAAATGAGGAAATTGCCTTGGGCCGGGAAATATAAAACTTCCTTTCGAAGGTGGTGGTTTCCCGCTAATATGAATTAACACAAAAGGCGTAAAGTATCAATTAAATTGCTTCGTTGAACCGGGTAGGGAAAGGCTAGTTTTCTGGTTTTGATCGAGAAACCGATGGCGTTATGATAACCGATGCCGATTATCGATGACCGATACCGGTTGGTTCTAGGATCTCACGTGGGTTGGTTATTTTATGGGGTGGTTGTGTCATTTGTAAGGGTGTGTATGGGTAATATTAGGAAATACGGTCTTTGAGAGGTATATGAATGATAGTTAGATGTAATATATTCTTTGGGTAGTGGGTCCAGAAGGCGATTTATGAGGACCTGAGATGAAAGAAGCATAAGAAATGTTATAACAGAGGACATGCAAGATGTGACTTCTTGTTTTGACAAAGATGCAAGCTGATCTCCTTTCTTTGTAAACACTACGGTATTTCCACTGCGTCTCGCTCGGTCAAGTGAAGATCTGGACTCTGTTCCTCGCTCCCAATGATCTCTGTTGATTCAAAAATCCTTTTCTTTGATCCCAAAAAAAAATTCCGATCCGTTGTTTTGGTTTGGGGAGCCCATTTACAGGGAACCGATGGCGGTTGCGTAACCGACGGCGGTCGAGTAGGAACCGGCATCGGTAAGGAAAAAGTAGGCTATTTTTAGTAAAATAGCCCACCTTCCCTGCTTTTCTCCCGAGAGATCAGTTGCGGGCTTGGTCAAGTGGCTAGAAGGTCGGTTTTGGGTGCGAGTAAGGAGGCATTAGTTATGGATGTGAGTCTAGACCAAGTCATAGGTCTTAATTAGGTTAGTTTAGGGTTAGGGCTAGGTCATGATGAGGTGGCAAAATGAGGTGGCAGGTAAGGTGATGTGGATTTATCAATTACAAGGTAATTAATAAATAATTGTGTAAGGTTTAGGTGATGAGGTTAAGTTGCGAGATGAGATGTGGGTCACAAGGGGTCGTAAGACACAAATTTGGTGTCTACATTAGCCCCTTATTGTCATGTAGCTTGTTTTGTAAAGCTGCGCGGACAATAATATGAAGTGGTTTCTCCTATTAAGGATATAGGTAATCCCCCTCAAATCTATCATAGATTGAGTGAACGGGAAATCAGGGATAGGGTTGATAAAGGGTGAATGTTGTAGAGAGGATGGTAAGGTGGTGGGGTAGGTCCAAGGAAGCAGACGCATGTTGAAATGCAATAGTACGACTAGGGTACATGATTTGACGAGCAAACCAGCAATGTATAGGCAAAGGTCGATAGTTTATCCAAACAAGGGTGATATAATCCTGGTATCCAAGGCATAGGAAGTAGCTCCAGGGTATATAACAGGTAAGGTAAAGGAACGTTTAGGCATGTTCGGTAGTACCAAATGGTTGGTTTGGTTGAGATAAACGTCACGGTCTAGGTCTAGGCAAAGTTGGTCGACAGATCAAGTCAAGGACCCTAATCATGCTAAAACATGAACAGGATGGATGGATAAAATAAAACGTTGATTGTGGGTATGGTATTGAAGTGATACGGCCGTGGGTCGGGCCAAGTTGTTAGGTTACAGCCTTGGATCGGGCCGGATGGTTAGGGTGAGGCCTTGGGTCGGGCCAAGTTGTTGGGTGGCAGCTTTGGGTCGGGTCGGATGGGTATGGTGAGGCCTTGGGTCGGGCCAAATAGGTAGGTTGAGGGCTTGGGTCGGGCCAAATGGGTAGGTTGAGGCCTTGGGTCGGGCCAAATAGGTAGGTTGAGGCCGTGGGTCGGGCCGAATAGGTAGGTTGAGGCCGTGGGTCGGGCCGAATGGGTAGGTTGAGGCCTTGGGTCGGGCCAAATGGGTAGGTTGAGGCCTTGGGTCGGGCCAAATGGGTAGGTTGAGGCCTTGGGTCGGGCCAAATGGGTAGGTTGAGGCCTTGGTCGGGCCAAAGGGGTAAACAAATGGTGTTCAAAGAAAGGTGGATATAGGCGATATGTGGTTAAAAAGGGGCAAATGGTAAATAGGGGCAAAAAATATTGGGGGAAAGTTGGCGAGAAAAAACTGATGTCGATTCTACATGACCGATATCGATTAAGGGACCGATACGGTTCATTAGGGCAAAAAAAACCGATATCGGTTAAAGGCGAAAAACCTATAAAAAGAAAAATACGGCTTGTCATTGTCACTTTGTTATTTTGAAAACCAAATTGATTGCTTCGACGCGTGGAGAGTTGAGATTGAAGGTTTATTGAGTGAGGTGGAGCTATTTTTTGGAGGAGTGAGTTGTTTGCAGGGCCCAGTAGGAGGAGGCGATTGATTGGCAGTGGGACCCAGCAGATCGTAAGTGGAGCTATGGCACAGCGGGGAGGAGCAGGAGGGGCTGGACCAGCCTGGACCACCACCACCCATCCCACCACGACGACGTCGTGTACGGGTGCAGGCTCTCGAACTCTTTATTTTGTGCATTTGAATGGTATGAAGCTAAAATGGGGGTTTGGGTAGGAATTTACGTTTGTTAGGAAATAATGAGTAAATGGACGTAATTTGAAAAACGAGGAGGATAGATGGGTAAAATAGGCTAAGGCGGCTAGGTGGGTAGGTTTTTAGGGTATTTGGGCGGGTATGTTGGTAAAAATGGAAAAAAATGTAAGTTGGGGGCCGCGCGGGGGTTCGGCTCGGGAAAATACAGCGACCGATGTCGGTTGCTAAGCGACCGGCATCGGTCGCAAAGTTTGTGGGCAGGGTGTGTTGGGCTTGACCGGCGTCGGTCGTATATCGGCCGGCGGTGTCGGTTTGGGTTTGTATGGGTATGGGTTGGGTTGGGTTGGGTTTGGGTGAGTGTGGGTTGGGTTGGGTTTTGGGTGAGGTGGGTTTGGGTGTTGGGTGGGGTGGGGTGTTGGGCGTGTTTGGGTTGGGGTTTGGGTTGGATTTGTATGGGTTGTGGGTTTGGTTTGGGGTTATATGGGTTGGGTTTGGGTTGGGTGTTTGGGTGGGATGGGTTTGGGTTGGGTTTGGATGGGTTGGGTTTGGGTTGGGTATGGTGTGGGTTTGGGTTGGGTATGGTGTGGGTTTGGGTTGGGTTGGGTGGGTTTGGATTTGGGTAGATTTTGGGCTTTGGTGGTAGAGAGTCGGGGTGTGGTCGGGGGATAAAAGGGGGTTTAGAGGATAAAGTAGATGTTGCGATAAAAAGTAGGTCTAAGGATGTGGGTTGGTTTTGCAGGCACATCAGCAGTTGACGATGCGGGATAGGATGCCCCCGCTGTTGGTGCGGATGCGGCCACACATATCTGCGGCTCATTGGGTGATCATGCGCGAGGTGGGACTCGGTGGAGTCCAGAGGTACAGAGTGATAGAGAGAGATCACAGCCTGATGGTCGCCCTCATCGAGAGATGGGATCCGGTGACCAATGTGTTCCATCTCCCGACTGGGGAGATGACTATCACGTTGGAGGATGTGTATCGCATCCTTCGACTACCTATCGAGGAGAGGCATCTTCAGGGTAGATTCGAGACCGCCATGGACAAAATATTACGAGTTTTGGAGATGCGGCATGCGCTTACTTACCTATCACAGTGCGAGCATTGGGTATGGTGACATGTACCGTGCGATCGACACGAGACACTACTGGCCGCATTTGGCCTTGATGATTGGGATCACGCTTCGCCTCCCGGACTCGAGAGGAGGCCGCTTTCCATGGGCATTGATGGGGTGCTTCATGAGATGGTGGAGGAGCACACTGTTATGCTTAGGCACTGGTATACCACAGTATGCGGCAAATATACTGAGACTCGGGGTTATCGCGGATGAGGCGATTTGGTATTTGTTCGACATTTTGCTGCATTGTTGGGCATATGAGCACATCATATGCATCGAGCCGTAAGAGGTTACCCAGCAGCCTTGACGGGCCACAGGTTATATACAGATATGGCTTTCAGAGATGGTTGGGAGTCGTGGGGCAGCCACGAGCAGTGCTTGCGGGGAGAGACGTTGCCTACTACAGGCATTTGTTAGAGGGCTTGGCAAATGCCGGTAGATATCGTATGGAGACCGCATCTGAGGCCATCACCCGCATGAGGAGGCCGAGTACAGTTACGCTGGATCTAGTACACATTCTGGATAGCAGGACGGAGGCCGGAAGAGTACGAGAGGATACCCCTAGAGAGGGTACGCAGGCAGATGGGGCTGCGACAGGACGAGCCACCTCCCTTCCCTCAGTACAGGAGGGATGATGTAGAGGCCCCACTGCCTGCACCACAGCCCATGGATCCAGATTGGGTTGCAGAGAGGCCAACAGATGATGGCGTAGATGATCTTTGGGTGCACGGAGCATACAGGTTTAGTGGGCTGGTCGAGAGTGGCGAGGGTAGCATGCCCGCACAAATGTGACTTAGCAATGGTGACGGCAGAGAGAGATCAGGTCGGGAGGCCGAGTGCGGTTATTACAGGCAGCTTATCGCGCACGAGTGCACGAATAGGGGTCTTACGAGGGCAAGCTAGCCGAGCTCGAGCACGAGCACGTAAAGACACCACCACCAAAGAAAGATAGCCACGAGTGCGAGTATAGCAGTGCAAACAGCGATACAAAGAAGAAGACGGCCACAGCCGCAGCCCGAGGCAGATACGAATACGCGCAGCGGCATAGCCCACTGTGCACCACCAGCCACGAGACACGAAGTGCTGGCCGGGCAGAGGAGTCCGGGGACCAGCCCCAGTACCGACGGTGGCATGGGATAGATACATGGAGGCGAGAGCGGAGGCCCGGTACTATCAGGATGTTCTTGATAGTACCGGAGCTGAGTATCAGCCATATGCGGCACACCGAGCGGAGACCTCACGTAGTCAGAGATCGCAGGGAGGTGCAGCCACAGCCGGCGTGTCTGTTACAGGTAGGAGGCGAGAGGCACCACAGGGACCAGCAGGGAGAGGTGCTGAGGGTGGTGGGGAGAGCTGAGGGATCCCCACATAGTTTTTGTATAGGGACATGGGCACCGGTCTGCGAACCGGTTGTGTTGATAGAGGCCTGCGTGCCATCATTTATTCATGTATGGATTCATTTATTCATTATATACCGGCCTGCGAGTCGAGTACGGGTTGTATATTTGATACGGCTGCGCGAGCCAGTATATTTTTGATATGAGGGACCGGCTGCGAGTGAGTCGAGATTTTGGATAGTTATTGCGGTGCGCATGCCGGCTTAGTTGTATGATGAGATCACGAGAGGCCGTCGGGGCAGTAAGGCACATTGTATATTTGAAAATTTGTGTATATATATATATAGATGATGTTTTGATCCACATGCAAAGTGTTCAAAATGTGTTTAAGTATTTTGTCGATGGTTTGTGATATAGAATGTAGGATGAGTTTAGTGGACATGTTTATATATGGATGATGTTGATGTTTTTTTTTTGCACGTATATATGGATGACATGTTATATGAGAAATGTTGCATCTTTGTGGGCTGGTTTTGTGACATTGTTATATATGTATTTGATGAGTTGGATCCAAATGATGAGTGTTTGGTTTTGTGTAGATGTGACTTATTTGATGGTTTGTTTGTTTTTGTAAAATAGATGATGTTATGGTCATTGTAATGATATGTGTGGTGGATGGAGAAATATGGATAATGGTGTTGTTATGCAGGAAAAGAGGCGGGCGCGACAAAAATTAGGTAGAAAATGAAGAAAAGAACTATGTTTCAAAAAGGCAGGTGTATAACCGATATCGGTTAGGTAACCGACGCTGGTAGTTAGTAGACCGATATCGGTTACATAACCGATACCGGTTATTTAGGTATGAGCTTTTCTAAAAATAAAAAAGCTAGGGTGGCAACTTAAGTTCTAATTTTGGGAGCCATGCAAGATGTTAAATACGTGAACGTGACGCTTTTTGATGACTGAGACAGGTAATTGCATGAGAAATTTGAGTGATTAGGAGTAAAGAGACAGGGAAAGTCATTGTGATCTCGAGATTGAAAGACGTAAAGGTAGGTTTGAAAAAGGTGGTGATAATGGCAGGACGAGGAGAAACATCCAGCAGGCAGGGACAAGAGGGAAGACAAGGGACACCTCAAGCTACTGCAACCCAAGAGGTAAACGTTTTGGTTGTGATTTGATTTTTGCATGTGTTATGAATAAGAGATTAAGTGGGTAGATATGAAAAAGAAAACATGATAGCAAGGGTTATAAGTGTTACGGGGTAGGTAATCAGGGGTTTCAGGTATGTTTGTAGGTATAGAAAGGAATAAACACTCAAATTATTGTCGTAGGTGGTTGTTTAGGCAAGGTGTATGAAAGTAATAGGGGTGATATCGGTTAGGATAACCGGTATCGGTTACTCAACCGGTACCGATTATCTCGTAAACGATCATCTTGGTTCTTTGAGGGAATTTCGAGACTTTGAGAAAAACCCGGGGATTTGAGGAATTGAATGGTTGTTTGTTTTTGGATGTATGCAGCGAGGCGGTGGTTGAGGATGAATGATAGTGTACAGCTTATTATCACGAATCCAAGCGGATGTAACACTAGCGGAATGGACATTGATAAATCGTTTGGGGTTAAGTGGAATCGTTATTATTCACGAATCACACGTAACCATGGTATGTTACAAGGCGTTGATTGAGAGATGGAATCGAGACAAATACCTTCTATCCGCAATAGGGAAATGACAAAGATAACATTGGAAGATGTGTTCCATATTTTGAGACTCCCTATTACAGGAGAACCGTATATCAGGCATTACCTAGCGGCGCGGGAGAGTAAACAGCAGATTTGGTCCATACACACGAGATTTGACACAATGAGGTTTATCATTTACGTATGGGGTAATGTATGCAAAGCACACCCTAAGGAGACAAGGTTAGCAGTGATATTAATGATAGCGGTAGGGTATTATGCATTACCGAAAGGCGAAGGGGGGAAGATTTTCAAAGGCATTGATGTGTGTTATACGGGAGATGATAGAAAGGAACTTGACTTTTGCATGGGCCTGCATATTTGGCGGAGCTATACTGAGGGTTTATGGGCTTGTAGGCGAAATCACGGGACGATCTTTGGATTGTTCATACTTATTACAACTGTTGGGCCTATGAGCACATTGTTTGTGTGCGACAATAAAGGCCGATCCATCCAGTAGAGAGACCGGAGTATGAGAGGTTGGGATTGAGCCGGCGGGTCTAGAACAGAACAAGAGGCAAGATCTCGAGCCGTGACGGGTGACATTGAGTATTACAGTGGTATGGGGAGAGGTGGCCGGTTGCGGATATCTTGGAGGCCTTACTGGGAACTATATGGTAAGCGAGAACATAGCTAAGGAGTTGAGAGGTGTAGAGCGATTGAGGTGGATCGTGGGGCACGAGCCAGTGAATATGAGAGGATTCCTATAGATCGCGTGCGGCGCACAATTTGGATTTGTGCAGATATACCCCCGGCTTATAGACCATATATGAGGATCGACGCCGAGGCAAAGCATTCTCACCTCCCGGCCAACACCTCCGAGAAGGCCCGAGGAGATAGCAGAATCGATCGCAGCGTAATGGATGCAGAGAACGACAGAGGCCTATAGATTATGGTGGGTAGCAGAGCTGCAAGGTGTACGTGATCGCCCGACATAATTTGTGATTATAGTAGAGAGGATCGGTGCGCAGCGTGTGGTTCAAAGAGCTCTCAAACGCGGTGAATGAGACAAGAGGATTGTTAGCGGTTGCGGAGTCACGAGCAGCGAGACTAGAGGCCGGATTCCTCCATGCAAGAGGGTGTATTCATATGTTACAGGAGAGATTGGCAGATCAGTGGGCGGTACCAATATCCGTGGTACCTTTGAGGACAGAGAGGCGTGGCGAGAGGGGTCGACGATCACGATCATCACCTAGTTCGGGATGAGGCGTGAGGGTCTAAGTAAATGTTAGCAAGGTATAAGAATAAATAAGAGTACCGACCTGCGTGTCGATGATAGAGAAGATGTATTTGTTTAACATCTAAATAAAATGAAATATGTATGTTGATTTGAGTTATGAAAATAATAAGAATGTTTGCGTTGTGATTTTCGGTGTTTTGAAAAGAGGAATGTGATTAAATAGAAATACACAAAAATATTTATATGTACCACACATGATAGGTTATGGTAGGGGATGGTCGAGTTAACCTTGGGAGACCCCATGTCTCCGAAGTGCTGCCTACATAGCCCATTGCACAAAGCAAGGAGGGGCCTCAGACCGATGTAGTTCTCCCTTAGGACCAGGGAGAGGTGAATTTAGGCAATTTGGTATGGTTTAGGCAATTAGTTGGTTGGTAAAAATTTGATGTTGGTAGGGTAATGTTGTTGGTGTTGGTAGGATAATGTTGTTGGTGTAGGTATAGGTGAAGCAAAAGTTAGCATACCCAAGTAGTAGGGAAGCGTGTCCTGATTAAGATCAACACACAATCCTAGATGCGAGGCAAAGCAGAAAGAGTGCTCCATAGGTGAAAAGAGCTAAACAAACCACACAACGTAGAACGAGCTTGAAGCCCTAGGTACCGTGCATAGACGAGAAGTCAATAGGTGAAAAGAGTTGTATGATCACAATATATCAGGTGTACGTTACGTCCCTTGAGTTGAAACAAACGGTGAGGTGAGGTGGATGATATAGCGAGGTACGTGAGAGAACTTGTTACAAAGTGAGTGTTTTGACGAAAGAGAACCTACCCTAAATAGACAAGTCCATGACCCAAAAGTTCTTTTGAATGAGGCTTTTATTTGACTGAATATAGACTGATCGATGTGGGAAGTCTACAAGGGATATTGATTGTACTATTCTTGAGGTCTTTACAAAGTGATCAATGCGAGAAGTCACTGAGAAAAGGTCGATCGTGTATAGCTGTCCTTCGGGAGAGCATCTATTTATAAGCGAATATGATTTTAGTGCATAGCTGTCTTCGAGGGAGCAATCTATTTATAGTAGAAAGAGATATGATTTTAGTGCATAATGTCCTTCTGAAGAGCGATCTATATTTAATTTAGATGACTAGATGTTCTTTTGGCATAAAGCATCTAGTTTAGTAGAAAGTTTGACTCAAGAAAATCCCATAAGAATACGGCTTATTTTAATACTTTGAAGTCATGGACTAGACTAAAAAGGGAAGGCATCATCAAGGGAGGTGAGGAGTGATTTTGATTTTATTTTGAGAGATAGAAAACAAAGTGTATGTAGCGAGTAAATGAGCTCAAGGACGAGCAAAGAGGTAGATAAGAAGTGATATAACACTAGATTCAAAAGAGAATGGTCGAAGATGCAAGGCATTAAGGGTTCGAGCTCAGTTTACTGTTAAGCGAAGCTAAACGATAAGTGCACGATCCATAAGTGTGAGTGATTATATAAGGCCCAATCCAATTGGGAGCAAATTTTCCACGTTTGCTCTTTTCTAGTTTGGTGACATGTTGATTCTCTTTGAGGACAAGATCACCAACCTTAAAGATACGCTCATGAAGTCGCTTATCATAAGCACGCTTGATGCATTTTTGATAGATTTGGAGGTGATCAAGAGCTGTAAGACGACGTTCGTCAAGAAGCTCCAATTGGGCTAACCGTTCTTGGCGGAAATCATCGTTGGTGAGAATATCCTGAAGGGATATTCTGAGGGAGGGTATTTGTATTTCGAGAGGCAAGACGGCCTCGGTACCATATACCAAAGAAAAAGGTGTAGCGTTAGTAGAGGTACGAATGCTAGTACGATAAGCCCAAAGGGCAAAGGGAATGTGATCGTGCCAATTTCTTCCGGATTCATTGACAACTTTCATGAGGATTTTGGTTAGGGTTTTATTAGAAGATTCAGCCTGACCATTGGCCTGCGGATAGTAAGGCGATGAGAAACTAAGTTTGATACCAAAGTTGTCGCAAAGGTCTTGTAACAACTTGTTTTTAAAAGATTTACCATTATCTGTTATTAGGCGATGAGGAATACCAAAACGACAGATAATGTGATGGTTAATGAATTCGACAATTTTTTCCTTTTTGATTGAAATGAGTGGAATGGCCTCCACCCATTTTGTGTAATATTCGGTTGCTGTGATTATCCAACGGTGATGTTGTGAAGAGGTCGGGTGAATCTCACCAATAAGGTCTAAACCCCATTGTGAGAAAGGCCAAAGATCTCATGTGACTGCGGCGGATGGCTAGGAGTATGTTGAAGGTTGGCATGTTGTTGACACATAACACAACGCTTAACATATTCAGTAGTATGATCGTTATTGAGAGTAGGCCAATAATAACCTAGGTGAAGGATTCGTTTAGCCACGGCAAGGCCACTAAAATGTCCACCACAAATCCCATCATGGACTTGTTGGATGGTATAGGTAACCTCCGCGCCGGTTAGACAGCGAAGGAGGATGCCATCAAAGCCACGTTTATAGAGGAGTCCCCCCATGACAACATAACGAGAAACGCTTTTAAGAAAAGCACGTTTACCAGTACTAGTAAGGTCAGAAGGGAGAACAGAGGTTGTAAGGTAGTCATGGAATTGGTGATACCAAGTATCCGGTGAGTTAGCAGACACAGTATTTATCGTACAAACAACCGGGGCTGAATAGGATGGGGCAAAGAGTTGTTGGACCACGACGAATAATTCAGAGTCAGTTGATGAAGCTGGAATTTGTGAGGCTAAGCAAGCCATAGTATCCGCAAATTTATTAGTAGAGCGGGGAATGGTTTGGATAGAATAGTGAGTAAATAAGGCCAGAAGTGAATCCACGTAGTGTTTGTACTTCTGAAGTTCCTCATTTTTACATTGGTAGATGCCCATAACTTGATTGACTACCAATTGAGAGTCACCAAAGATATTGATAGATTTGATGCCTAAGTGCGTAGCGAACTGGGAGACCCAGAACAAGGGCCTCGTATTCCATTGTATTATTAGTGCAAGGGAAATCCATTTGGAATGAAAGAGGCATAGGCTTGGTGTTGAGAGGAATGAGAACAACGCCGGCTCCTCCGCCGCGCTGGCATTTAGATCCATCGAAGAAAATGGTCATTTGATATGACTCTTCCCGAGTGAAAGAGTGGCGATGAGTTCGTCGGGGGAATGTAAAATTGGTAAATTGTTCCCTGTAAAGGGGCCTCGCAAGTTGGTCTGCAAGAGTTTGTCCTTTGATTGACACATTGTATAAAATCAAGGTCGAGGTCGGCGAGGAGCATGAGCCATCGAGCGATGCGTTGGTTTAGATGTGGTTTGGCGTACATATAATGAATGGGGTCCGTGTTGGTGATGAAAAATTTTTTGTGATTCAAGAGGTAATGTCGGAGTTTGGTGGCTACGAATGATAGGGCTAGGCACAATTTTTCTACATGTGTATACCTAGTCTCATAATCCATGAGGGTACGACTTATATAATAAACGGCCTGTTCTCGTCGTGCCGAGTCCCGATGTGCGAGCATAGCTCCTATAGCATGGTCAGTGGCGGAAAGATAAAGGTAGAAAGGGCGGTCGTCCTGGGGTGGGATAAGCACGGGTGGCTGCAAGAGATAGGATTTGAGAGCTTCGAAGGCTTGGTGACACTCCTCACTCCATTGAAAGGCAACGTCTTTTTTAAGAAGGTGATGAAAAGGGTGACATCGATCCGAGAGTTGGGAGATGAAACGCCGGATGGATTGAAGTTTACCCTGCAAACTACGTAATTGTTTGAGGTTTTTGGGTGGGGGCATTTCTAGGATAGCTTTTACTTTAGAAGGATCGACCTCAATGCCACGTAAAGAGACGATAAAGCCAAGAAGTTTTCCTGAAAGGACACCAAAGACACATTTCTTTGGTTGAAGACGAACAGAATATTGTAACAGGTGATCAAAAATAATGGTTAAAACATCGAGATGTTCACTGCGATGTTTAGACTTGCCAAGAAGATCGTCGACGTAATCTTCAAGGATAGTGTGCATAATGTCATGAAAAATGTAGGTCATAGCCCGCTGATAGGTCGCACCAGCATTCTTAAGGCCAAATGGCATTACACGGTAACAGAAGGTTCCCCAAGGAGTTATGAAGGCAGTTTTGTGTTGATCGGCAGGGGCAACCAAAATTTGGTTGTATCCTGAAAAGCCATCCATGAGAGAAAGCATTTCATGACCCGCAGTGAGATCAACAAGTTGATCAATACTTGGGAGGGGGAAGTCATCCTTAGGGCAAGCGAGGTTAAGATCCCGGAAATCCGTGCATATCCGAAGTCCCCCGTCGCTTTAGTGGTGTGTACAATGTTAGAAATCCATTGAGGATAATCAATAAGCGAATGAAGGAAACAAAAAGGAGTCGTTGGAGCTCCTCTTTGACCAAGAGGGCAATGCGTGGATGCATTTTTCTCAATTTCTATTTGACTGGTTTGGAATCGGGGTTTAGGGTGATGTTATGGACGGCAATGGTAGGATCAATTCCTGGCATGTGGCGTAGGACCAAGCGAAAGCTTGGTCACGGGTACGGAGAAAGGTAGTAAAGGCGGCTTGTTCTGATGTGTTAAGGGATTGTTTGATCTTCACTATGTGAGGATCCTCCTCCATGTGGATGTTGATTTCTATAGTCGACTCATTCAACATGGTTTGAGTTTCAGATGGTAAGGCGCGTTGAAGATAGGAGTCGTCCGCCCCAAGGTAAGTGAGGATGGAGTTGTCATCCTGGCACTCAACAACATTAATCGAAGGCGAATCCTCTTTGATCATGTCTGGATATAGAAGGGGAAGAGAAGATGGGTCCTCATTATCGCGTTGATAAGTGAGAGGACCTATGAAGATAGCATTTATGAAAAAAAAAAAAAAAAAAAAGTTAGGAGGGATAGATTCAGGGTCTATAGATTCGTGGGTGATGATGGCAAAGTGGGTGATGATGGTTTGGCAGGGTGACGTCGTCTTCTTCCGAATACAGCTGCACGAGGTGTCTCTGTGTAGGTGTTTCAGGAAAACCGAGACCACTGCGATCATTATGTTTGCATGTGGTGATGGGGATGAGCGTATGTCGGCCTTGTTCGTAAAGACCAAAACCAAAGCCTTTCCAAGCACAGCGAGTCAAGAAGGTGAGGGCGAAACGACGATTTGTCAAATATTGAAAATCGGATTGGAAGGGAACCACACCAAGAGGAGGTTCAGGGGTAATGGAAGATGCGTCAACACCCCCATATGTTAGGTTGGTGCGGCAATGGGGTGGTCCGTAAGAGATTACCTCCCCCACGCAACGGTCGTAGGTGGGATGTGCATGTAATTATCCGTACTCCTGCGGGGTAGGGAAAGAACTAACATTATATAGGCGGTACTCCCCCAGCGTAAGGCATTGAAAAACATCTACTAAGGGGTCGGAGGTTGGGATGTTAGCTGCGGGAAGGGAAGTGGGTTTTGCGACGGTGGTTTCATCAGTTGAAGGCATAGGTGTGGTTGAGGTGGATGTTTGAGGCACAGTTGAAGAAGATGGTTGGGTTGAGTGAACGGGTGTCTTGATTGGTATAAGCACATCGTTAGGGTGGTATAACATATTGCAGGTTTTAAAGGGAGGAGGATCAGCTTTTACGGTGTAGGACTTCCCCTCGTACTCAAATTTTATGCATCTATGTAATGTTGAGGGAACACATCCCATGGCCCGAGATCCAAGGACGACCCAAAGAATATATTATATTGGAACTCTCCTCAAGGACATAGAAGAGTTCGGGTAAAGTACGTGGTCCTACCCGAATGTTGAGGATCACGGTGCCTAAGGTAGAGGTAATAGCGTCATTGAATGACCGCAACATGATGGGGTTGGCACACATGTAGCTAGAAGGGATATTCATTTGTTGAAAAGCTTTTGAAGAGATGATGTTTAGGATGGCACCCCCGTCAATCATAACACGACGTACCCGGATATCCCGGACGTAAGCTAAGATGAACAGGGTAGGGTCAGGATCTTCTGTACCAAAATCGACAATTTCATCTTCAGAGAAGCTGACTGCAGCAGCTTGCGGTACAGAGACAGAAGTGGTTGGGGCGGTGGGTTGTTTGGTGAGAGAGGCAATGTGATTGGGTGTTAGAATGGAGGCAACGGGCAGGGTTTCATTAGGTAAGACCTCGATCCCCTAAAGAATTTCAACGAGAGCTTGTCGATGAGATTCAGAAGTCTGAATGAGATCATATAGTGTCATTTTTACGGGTGATTGATGAAGTCTGTTTGATCATAGTTCGGTGGGAAATGCCATTAGAGACAGGATAGGCGGGTCCGCGAACAACCACTTTAGGTGGTGGTGCAATCGGGATGTTTGACGGAGAAAGAGATGCCGCAGGTGTGTTTTCCTTTGCTTTCCCATTGTTTTTTTACGTGCTCGAGTAGCAACACTAATCATATTAATCTCGTGAGATGTGAGATGAGGAAGATGGTTAGGATAACTCATGGTCTTCAAGAGGTGGGGTTGTAATAATGAGGTGGGGAATGGAAGCTAAAGGTCTCTCCCTTCGTAAGTTGTCTTTCTTAACCTTTCTATCTGGGAGAGGTGACTGACGAAGGATGGTTTTTAAAGCTTTGCATCCCTCCACATCATGTCCAGGTGTGCGGTGATAGGCGCAGATTTTAGACTCATCATAACCTGTGGGTCGAGGTTTAGACGGGTCATAAGGTCTAAGTGGGGGTAGGGCAATGGTCGCATTTTCCACCAACATAGCAAGGATTTTGGCGTAAGATCCTTTGAGTGGGTCAAAATCAGATGAGGGTATTGGTTGTGCGGGTTTTGGTAATGTTTGGGCGTGGTTGGTTCGTACGGGTGGTGGTTTAGCCGAGGGGTGTTGACACGTGTTTTTCACTAAATGTGGTTTCTTCGGGCAATGGTTACATTCGGCTGGTTAGATGATGAGGTTGAGATGACGTGGTAGCGGGAAACAACCACGGAGAAAGGGGAGTGACAGAAAACAAATCTTTTGATGATGGAATTTGTTTTGGGTTGATAGGTGGACAGGATACGCAGAGTGACGGTGTTGTTGCTATACCCTGAGATCTCTGTATAGGTGCAGAAGGTGCAGGTCGTTTTGAAGAAAACGCAGGAGGTATGATATATTGATGTAAGGTGGAGGGATGAGGTCCCAATATGGAAGGTGGGTGTGACGATGAGGGTTTTGATTGTGATAGAGGCACGGATTGAGGTTGTCTTCTAGGTGGTGGGGCGGCTTTATTCTTGGATAAATCAAGCTGCTTAGGTGGGTGTGTTAGACTGGGTATGGGTAAGGTCCCAAGCATAGGGGAAGATCTGGTTAAGTTGATAGAAGTGGACGGGGAATTTGGTAGAGGTGAGGGGGTGACGGTGAGAACATGGGCATTTTAAGCTTCTGTAAACACTTTGGGTATATGGTGGAAACATCAGGATCGGTCATTTGCATTTGAGTAGAATAGGGGGTACTCAAACGTTCCCATAGGGCCTGTCTATCTTCTGTGGAATGACAGTCCTCACGTGTGAATATGAACTTTTGTACGGAAGAAAGACGGGTTGTGATTCCAATCCACTGTGAGTGTGACACAGGGGGTAAATGAGGCACTGTATCAATAGATGTTAAGAGGTCGACTGGTCGTTGAAAAGATTTAGGTGATGAGGGACTAATAGGTAGGAGAGTGTGTTTGAGGGGATCTGTCATGTTTAAAGAATTTGGTGATGTCGGTGCAAGAAATTTCTCGTCTAAGGATGACAAAAGAAGTGGCGAGCCTTCCTCTTGTGCAGCAAGAGCGGTAGAAGTGGACGTTTGGGAAATAGATAAATCTAGATAACATCCGTTCGCAGTCTTGTAGGGATGTGGTATAAGAAGACTCATTGATGGGAAGAGAAGTCTGGGTAGTTAACTCCTTTATGGGTAAAGGAATGATTTCGCTTTGGCTTGATGGTGGTAAAGGAGGTTCGGGCTCCCGTGTTAGTGAAGAGGCTTGATTCAAAATTTTCTCGATAGAGGCTTTTGGCTGGGTATCGAAGACTGCATGGATCTCATGAACACTCTCTTCGGCTAAGATATCCTGGTTTGTGTTACTGTTGGGAGAGTGATTCGGGAATGGCTTGTTGAAGATTTTCAAATTTCGGTTGGCAGGGGCGTTAGGATTATCGAGGGCTATATCCCCTGCATCAACCATTTCCTGCACTATGTTTTTCAACATCTTGCAGTTCTCATGACTGTGTCCCTTCACGCGGTGGAAGTTACAAAAGTCATTTTCTTTGTCAGAAGGTATGGCGCGAGTGGAATCAAACCGGAATGAGGTTTAATAGAGGTAAGGTAATGGCTCCTCGCTTTGAGAAATTTTTCCAATATCACACCATATGTTTCTCCCAAGGGGGTGTAGTTGATGGGTTCTGCTTTATACTTATAAGTGGTTTTTGGCGGGGTATTAGACGGTGGTTGGGATTTTACCATCACCGCGTGCACGGCCCCTTTTGATTTCGAAGCGGTCGATGGGTGAGGATTGGTGGTGTTAGGTTTGTTGGTGGAATCTGAAGTTCGGAAAGTGGAGTTTTTGTTACGCAACCGCAATTTCTCTTCCTCTAAGGCTCGAATTTCTAATTTTCGAGCCATAGTAAAGGCCTCATCGAATGTACGGAAAGTTTGAATTTGGAGGGTAGGAGAAATGTGCTTAGCGCAGGCTCGCGTAAACAGTTTGATAAGTTCGGTTTGAGGCAAGGCATACGTAAGTTGGTTGATAAGGCCCCGCCATCGTCCAACGAAATCTGCGATAGATTCGTCTTCAAATTGTCGAATGGCATAGAGGTCGGTGATAGATACTTTCTTGGCAATGTTAATGGAGAAATGATCCAAGAAAGATTGGGCTAGTTGGTTAAAAGAGAAGATTGAGTGCTGGGTTAAAGCACTGTACCACTCCAAGGCGGGTCTTGATAAGGACATGGGAAATGTGCGGAGTAACAAGGCATCATCATGGGAAATCAAATAACAAGCATGTCTAAATGATCGCAA
This sequence comes from Taxus wallichiana var. yunnanensis, assembly GCA_018340775.1. Lineage (NCBI taxonomy): Eukaryota > Viridiplantae > Streptophyta > Pinopsida > Cupressales > Taxaceae > Taxus > Taxus wallichiana. The sequence goes on along the minus strand of CM031239.1, from coordinate 641,727,046 downwards.
GTGTTGTTGAGGATCCTATTTACTATTAAAACGAGTAAATTTTGGCAACTCCCATTGAGGAGGATATGAATGAAGAGGGACAGAAGGGTGAATGGGCTCCCGACAAACTTGCTCGTATGTCAAGGCGCTACGACTTCTTGAAACAGAAGCCTCCAGATTTTGCATTTTGTCCATCATTTGTTTAATTAGATCAGTAGTTGGATGAGATGATGGTGTGGTTGTGGTAAACGGAGGCATATTGGGCCAAGGACCACCGCTAGATTAATCGGTGGGGTTAAGTGTTGATAAGGTGTGGAGGATGAATACGTTGAGGCGACCGAATAAGGATGTCCCATATAGGATGTTGAGGTTAATGGATACGTGTATGGGAATGAAAAGGCAAAGCGGAGCTTGAGAAGGAAAGCTCGTGTGGATAGGTGGCAGAGAGCAAGTCATGAACGGAGCAGTCTGCAAGAGAGATGAGGTAGGGGCAGTCGGTGGTAGTGATATGTGGGGTCCAAGATTAACCAAAGGAAAGCTAATCGGGGTCGTATGAACCTCTGAAGCCGTCGGATTGGGAGACGGGGCTAGAGATGCAGGAAGCAAGGCGGTATTATCAGGTGGAGTGGGAGCTAAATGAGCAGCTATACTAATAGGCATACCGACAAGGAGCTGACCATCGTGCATACGGGTCGTGGGTATGAGACAAATAGTATCAGACGCTAGAATTAGCATCCGTAAACTTGGAAAAGTCCTTATCTCCCACAGGAATTTTAGGAACCTCGCTGGTATCCGTAGGATTCCCCACAGAATGTGAAGGGGGTGATTCAGGCAAAGAAATAGAGCAAGCATGTGAAACCATGGTGGCGGCTTGCTTTCAAGTGATAACAACCATGGACAGGAGTTCAAGAAGGTTTCAATCTATCAGAAAAGAAACAAACTCAGATCGTAAAATTGGTAGGTTCTTTGTTTTGTTCTTTGGTTTGTCGTGAATTCGAAAAGACAAGAATCGATATCGGTCAAGAACCGATGTCGGTTATACTATAGCCGACGTCGGTCAAGTAGCGATGTCGGTGTAAGAAGTCAAGCTAACAAGATATAAAAAGGCTGCCAATTTGATTTTTAACAACGTTTAGTATACTTGTCCAATTATTGATCACGAAGATAGAGAATGAGAAAGAAAAAAACTAAAAACAAACAAGATGCACACACAAATCCGAGAGATTAACCCTAGGGTTAATTTTAATTCTCGTGGGCTTATGCCTTTAGACGTAGAATGATGTCAGAATCCTAAACAAGAGACTTAGGGGAAATGTCAAGTTTGTTTTGGCTCATAAGGTTACCTCAATCGGGCGGAGGAATACCGCGGAAAAGGGGGGATGTTTGAGCTGTTGTGTTAACTGTGAAGTGATTCGGTATGTGTTGTGCAGTGAATGTAAGATTAATTTCTTGTCAATACCGTGGATATCACCCCCACGTGTATGACCTGTTACTTAATCTATGTTCACTAGAATTGAAAACAGCAAGAAAGGATGCAATGCATGTGTTTTAAACCCAAATCGAAAATGATATTCGATGAAGCAAAAGAGATGACTTTCACTAATGCAAGATGCAAAAACAAAGCAAGTTCTTTTACCAGAATAATAAAATACCTTGTGAATATCTTTAGAAGAAGAAAACAGCAAGTATGCTCCCTATATGAAAGCAAGCAAGAAATAAAGAAAAACCCAAAATGGGTCCCACCGGGCGTGCCAAAATGTTTCACTCGGAAATGTTTCGTTCCTTTTAGAAACAGATAAGGTTAGGGGCTAGGAGGAATACCTGTAGAATGTCGAGATGGTGTGCGCGTACCATAGAGAAAGATCGGGTTGATCGGAGAACTCCTTTTTGTCTTGGAAGGACTACTCGCAAATAAGAACACAAGACCACAAGATTTTGATTAAACAATAAATGAGGAAATTGCCTTGGGCCAGAAATATAAAACTTCCTTTCGAAGGTGGTCAGTTTCGCTAATATGAATTAACACAAAATATGTAAAGTATCAATTAAATTGCTTCGTTGAACCGGGTAGGGAAAGGTGGTTTTTGGTTTTGATCGAGAAACCGATGGCGGTTCCGATAACCGATGCGATGGTTATCGATGACCGATACCGGTTGGTTCTAGGATCTGTGGGTTGGTTATTTTATGGGGTGGTTGTGTCGTTTGTAAGGCTGTGTATGGGTAATATTAGGAAATACGGTGCTGAGAGGTAGATGAATGATAGTTAGATGTAATATATTGCTGGGTAGTGGGTCCAGAAACGGATTTATGAGGACTGAGATGCAAGAAGCATAAGAAATGTTATAACAGAGGACATGCAAGATGTGACTTACTGGTTTTGACGAAGATGCAAGCTGATCTCCTTTGCTGTAAACACTTCTGGTATTTCCACTCGTCTCTGCTCGGTCAAGTGAAGATCTGGACTCTGTTCCTCGCTCCCAATGATCTCTGTTGATTCAAAAATCCTTTTCTTTGATCCCAAAAAAAAATTCCGATCCGTTGTTTTGGTTTGGGGAGCCCATTTACAGGGAACCGATGGCGGTTGCGTAACCGACGGCGGTCGAGTAGGAACCGGCATCGGTAAGGAAAAAGTAGGCTATTTTTAGTAAAATAGCCCACCTTCCCTGCTTTTCTCCGAGAGATCGATTGCGGGCTTGGTCAAGTGGCTAGAAGGTCGGTTTTGGGTGCGAGTAAGGAGGCATTAGTTATGGATGTGAGTCTAGACCAAGTCATAGGTCTTAATTAGGTTAGTTTAGGTTAGGGCTAGGTCATGATGAGGTGGCAAAATGAGGTGGCAGGTAAGGTGATGTGGATTTATCAATTACAAGGTAATTAATAAATAATTGTGTAAGGTTTAGGTGATGAGGTTAAGTTGCGAGATGAGATGTGGGTCACAAGGGTCGTAAGACACAAATTTGGTGTCTACACCTATGTTATTCTTTCTTACTTCATTGTTGGGTGTATGAGCACATTGTATGTGTGCGTCCAGTTGGTATGCCCTGGGTTGATGCATTTGATTTGGGTTTTGTTCGGGTGGGCTACAGGTGATGGGTACCTGTGATTGGGGAGCACCGAGTGGGTAGAGCTACACACAATGTAGCCTATTACAGTGATTAATAGAGGGGTTGTCTAGCGTGGACATCATTTGGAGGCCCTATGTGGGTTTTCCATCATATGGGTGGATGGCAGAGGAGCTATAGGAGCTACAACTACTCGGTGGATAGAGGGGTGATGTGTAGGAGAGCACGAGATGATACCTGTGGACAAGATTAGATGGCAGTTTGGGTTGCTTCAAGATATACCACCACCTTTCCCACAGTATAGGAAAGATGATGTGGAGAGGCCTCTGCCTCTACCACATCTGACACCATCGATGCAAAGGTGAACAGTGATAGACTGGAAAATTGATGATGTCAAGGTGACTGATAGATACAGGCAGTGGTGAGCTGCACATTTACAAGCAGTACCGCCAAGGCTAAGGCAACTAGATTTAGCCACCATCATAGTGTAGATGGACACCCTATAGGGCTAGGTGGTGACCCTAGTTACACAGTTGGGTATAGTGCAGGGGTAGTTGAGAGTATAGAGGCATAGGTTGCCATTTTATAGGCACATGTGGCCACTCTACAAGCCCAGGTAGTGCATGTACAGGGACCCGCACAGGGTGGAGATGGAGATGGGGTGCAGGTGGCCACCCTACAGGTGTAGATTACAAGTTTGCAGGGCCAATTGGCCACTACACAGGCATAGGTTGCATCCCTTCAGTCCCAGATACAGGAAGGAGTAGGACAAGGTCCCTCAGGACAGTCACAAGCACAAGGACAGGGTCCCTCTTTATAGGTACCAGCGGGATAGGGTCTCGAGAGACAGGTACAGGGTCCGAGGCCGATGGCTTCACCATAGACAGTACTGATAGATAGGTTGAGGGATGACTTGGGTGATGTCAGGTATTATCAAGATATTTTGATGGCTGCAAGGATAGATTTTCTATCTTATGGATATTATAGAGCACAATAGGCCTCGAGTGAGAGCACCAAGTCACGTACCCATAGTGTGGAGAGCACAGGGGGCCATCGAGCCCTGAGACAGGGTTAGTGTGAGGACACTAGTTCACGAAGGCCAGCCCCAAGTGAGGTACCAACAGATATCCGATCAGGACTGATGATGGATGGCGAGATGCTAGCTGGATGTCGTACGAGGGCAATGGAGGAGGAGGAGACAGGTGAGTCAAATATGAAGGATATCGAGTAGGGTGATGTCTGATAGCCATATGTACCTCTTGGTTTGTATAGTTGTGTATTTTTTATATATACTATTCTACATGCCGAAGAGAGTGAGGACGTACATGAGGGTTTTTGAGATTTTGGATGATATATCGACTGCTGTCTTTGTCAAGATGGTGATGTCAGTATATGATGATTTTGAGGAATTATGATTATTATTTGTATCTATGTTCACATGTATGTTTACACAGACTTTCTAATTTATAGATGATGGTGTTTATAGTATGAATGGTGTACATGTTTTAATTTTCATTGTTTTATATATATAGGTGGAAATCAGGTGGATCAGGCATGTTAGAGTCAAGGTCATGTAGGCATAGCGGAGTCAGGTCGGTTTAGGCATGATGGAGTCAGGTCATAGGCATGGATTGAGTCAGGTTGGTTTAAGTATGAGGGAGTTAGTTCATAGGCATGGATTGAGTCAGGTTGACTTAGGCATGGATGGAGTTAGGTTGACTTAGGCATGATTGAGTTTAGGTTGTAGGTATTGTTGAGTTAGGTTGGTTTAGGCATGGTTGAGTTAGGTTGGTTTAGGTATGGTTAAGTTTCTAATTCATTAATTTGTGTAATTAATGATGATGTGGATCATGTTAATATGTTTTGTAGGGAAATGTATGATAATGGTAAATAAATGGTAGACAAGATGAAATGAATGTATGAGTGATGATGGTAAAGATGTTAAGAAATTGTTTGTGTGATTTAATTTCCAATTATTGATATAAAAGGAAAATAACTAGGGTAGAATGTGAATATGAAAGGGGTAGAGGGAATAGTTAGGGTAGAGAGTTGTCGAGCTAACCTCAAGGGCCCCATACCCTGGAGTGCCGCCTACACAATCCCGGTGAAAAGGGACCTCAAAGCTAATGATAGGATAATCAATAAGTAATGAGGAAGGTGAATGGTAAGAGGTGGTAAAAGAGATGATAAATTGATAAGAACCCTATTGAGTCTACCATACCTCGGATGGGCTTATGAACGTAAGACCCTACAGCCTTACATAATGGGATATTTTAAGGGTGAGGAAAAGTCACATGATCACAAAATTTTACGTTTCTGTAAAGTCCCTTAAATAACAAGGAATTTAGGTAAAAAGGAAAGGAGGTGAGAATGGGAGGTTTAGCGTAACTTAGTGTACGATGATGTGTATTTTGGAACAAAAACACCGAAATCCAAAATAGAAAAGTCCATGACGAAAATTTCATCTTTTTCTTTATTTGTTTGTTTTCAATAGATTTATTGATGCAGAAGTCTATATGGGATGGATAAATTATCTCCTTGAGGTCTTCATGAAGTTGATCAATGCAGGAAACTTGAATATTTATTATATTTTTGTAATGACTTTATATAGTTTTCCTTCAAGGGAGAAGTCTATTGATAGTGGTAGAATATAAAGAAGAGATGTCCCTTTTGAGGGAGTCATATTTTTCTAGAAGTTTGAATCGAGGAGTTGAATCCCTTTTTGTTTTTAGACATTCAAGTCATGGACAAGACTATAGAGAAAGATAAGGTTCTTGTTTAGAAGACAAGATCATAGCACACAAATATTAATTGTGGAGGAGGTGGTTTCGAGTGATGAACGACCATGGGATTCCACCTTGAAGAAGATGAAAAGTATCCATGAGAATCATGTTATGAGTAGAGATGTGGTACTCATATTGAAGACAAGGTTAAAAGGTGATGGGTAATCACATGTTTCTTGTTTAGTCATGGATCCTCAAAATGGGTAATACGGAAGGTGAACAATGCTCAAGGGACAAGCAACCAAATGATAGAAAGTAACGTAGGAATTGATATCAAAAATAGAATGGTCGAAGATACAAGGCATTAAGGGGCTAAGGCTTGGGTTTACCTTCGAGTGAAGACAAATGATAAGCACTTGATCTATAGGCATGAGTAACAATATAGGGTCCGAGCTAATTAGGAGCAAATTTTCCCCGTTTACTTTTCTCCTCTTTGGTTACATGTTTATTTTCCTTCAGGACAAGGTCACCTACCTGAAAGGTTCATTCGTGAACACATTTTTCATAGGCACGTTTGATTCATTTTTGGTAGATTTTTAGACGATCAAGAGCGTTGAGATGATGTTCTTCTAATAATTTAAGTTGTGCCAAATGGTCCTGGTGAAATTCATTGTCATTGAGCATGTCTTGTAGTGAGATGTAGAGAGATGGAATCTAGACTTTGAGAGGTAATATAACCTTAGTATTGTAGACCGAGAGAAAAGGGGGTGGCAGTAATCGAAGTGTGAAAATCCCACAAGGTGAAATGAATGTGAGTATGCCAATCCTTCCCAGTATCATTGACTACCTTCATAAGAATTTTGTTTGAGGTTTTATTGGTTGATTTGGCTTGACCATTGGTTTGCAGGTAATAAGGTGATGAGAAACTAAGTTGTATGCTAAAAGCATCACATAATTTACATAGGGTTTTGTTTTTGAATTTTTTTTCGTTATCAGTGATAATACGGTGAGGGACACAAAAAAATGATGTGATGGTTGATGAATCCACATATTTTCTCAGCTTTGGTGGAAATGAGGGGAATGGCTTCTACCCATTTAGTGTAGTATTCAGTAGCGGTTATGATCCATTGGTGGTGTTGTGAAGAATGGGGGTTGATCTCACCGACAAGATCCAAACCCCATTGAGAGAAAGGCCAAAGGTCTCGCATGACCTATAAGGCATGACTAGGTGTGTGATGAAGATTAGCATGTTGTTGGCATTTTACGCAATGCTTGACATAATGACAACAGTCGTGGTTTAAGGTTGGCCAATAATAGCCTAGGTGAAGAATGCGCTTTGCAATGGCTAAACCACTAAAGTGACCTCCAAAAATTCCATCGTGGACTTCCTTAATGGTGTAGGGAATTTTAGAACTCATAAGGCATCGTAAGAGAATGCCATCGAAGCTGCACTTGTAAAGAAGACCACCCATGAGGACATAATGGGAGACACTTTTGAGAAAGACACGTTGTCCATTACGAGTGAGATCAGCAGTAGAATGGAAAGGGAAAGATAGTCTGCATATTACTTATACCAAATGTCACATGAGTCAGGGGCACCAGTTTCGACGGAGTAAACTTCATGAGGTAAATAAGAGGGTGATTGTAGCCTTTGTATAGTGACAAATATTTTAGAGTCACCAAAGTGAAGCGGGTATTTGAGAAGCTAAGTAGGCCATGGTATCTATAAATTTATTAGTAGAATGTGGGGTAGTTTGAATTGCGTAATGGGAAAAGGTGGTCAAAAGTATGTCTACATGATGTTTATAATTTTGAAGTATCTCATTATGACACTGGTATATGCCATTGACTTGGTTTATGACCAACTGGGAATCACCAAAGATGTTGATTGACTTAACATCTAAGGCATAAGCCACCTAGAGACCCAATACGAGTTCTTCGTATTCAACAATATTGTTTGTACAATAAAAATCAAGTTTGAAAGACAAAGGAATAGGTTCATGATCAAGAAGAATGAGGATAACACCAGCCCCACCCCCACGTTGACACTTGGAGCCATCGAAGAAGAGTGTCATTTGGTAAGGGTTTGTCTAGGGAAAGGGTAGCTATAGACTCGTATAGGAAGTTGAAGTTAGAGGGTTGATTCCCGGAAATAGGTGTGTCATCCAATTGGTCGGAAATAACCTAGACCTTGATGGACTTCTGATGAATGAATTCAAGGTCGAGGTCTGCCAAAAGCATAAGCTAGCATGTAGCACATTGATTTTGAAAAGGTTTGGCATACATGTAGTGTAATGGGCCAGTATTAGTAGTGACAAAGGTTTTGTGGTTGAGTAGGTAATGGCAGAGTTTGGTGGCAATGAAAAATAAGGTTAGGTAGTGTTTTTCGATGTGGGTATATCTAGTTTCGTAGTCAAGAAGGGTACAACTTATGTAATAAACCACTTGCTCTTAGTGTTGGTCATCGCGATGAGCGAGCATGACACCTAGAGAATGGTCAATGGTGGAAATATATAGGTAGAAGGGTTGGTCATCCTTAGGAGGAATGAGCATTGGTGGTTGAAGGAGGTATTGTTTCAAGGCTTCAAAGGCTTTATGGCATTCATCATCCCATTTGAATGAAACATATTTCTTGAGAAGATGATGGAATGGTTGACAACGGTTGGAAAGTTATGAGATAAAATGATGAATTGATTGCAACTTTCCTTGTAGGCTGCAAATTTGACAAAGATTAGTGGGTGGTGGAATTTCAATAATAGCCTTGAATTTAGCAAGATTGACTTCTATGCCATGCAAGGAAACGATGAATCCTAGGATTTTTCTGGAAAGAACCGCAAAGACACACTTCTTTGGTTGATTACAAACACAATATTTGATGAGGTAGTCAAAGATGACTTTAAGAATAGGTAGGTGTTTGGTTCAATGCTTGGATGTGGAAAGCAGATCATCTACGTAATCCTCCAATATGTGATGCATGATGTCATGGAAGATGTAAGTCATGGCTCGCTGATATGTGGCACTAGCATTTTTAGGCCAAAAGGCATGACTCGATAGCAGAAAGTCCCCCAAGGGGTGATGAAGGTAGTCTTGTGTTGATCCTCTAGGGCTAGTAATATTTTAGTGTAGCCTGTGAAACCATCTATGAGCGATAAAATTTCATGGCCAGCGGTGGGAACAACTATTTGGTCAATTCCTGGTAGTGGGAAATCATCTTTGGGATAGGTGAGGTTGAGATCCCGGAAATCCATGCAAATGTGGAGTCCCCATGTTGCTTTCATGATAGGAATGATGTTAGAAATCCATTGGGGATAATCAATGGGTAGAATGAAGGAAACCGAGAGAAGGTGCTGAAGTTATTCTTTGACCAGAAGAGCAATGTGAGGATGCATTTTCCACAACTTTTGTTTAATGGGTTTGGCATCAGGAATGGTTATGATATTGTGAACCACAATTTTTGGGTCAATACCGGGCATATCGGCATAGGACCAGGAAAATGTGTTACTATGGTCCCAAAGGAAAGAGGTGAAGGCTTCATGTTTAGTAGTATCTAAGGATTAGCCGATCTTTAGAATGTGTGGGTTGTCTTGAGTATTAATGTTGATTTTGATGGTCGATTCGTTCAACATGGTTTGCGTCTCAGAGGGTAACGACCGATAAATATAAGAGTCTTCTGCACCAATGTAGGTGAGGATAGACTCATTTTCCTAACATTGAATGAAGTTAATCAAAGGTGTATCATCATCGATCATGTCAGGATACATGAATGGGAGAGAAGAGGGAGCCTCACCATCACATTGATAGGTCAACGGTCCCAGGAAATAGTGTTTATGATTTTTTTAGGAGGAATAGATTCAAGATCTATGGACTCTGTGGGTGAATGAGAGGGGGAGTTTTCTCATCCCAGGATAAGGTCTAAGTGAACCTTCTTGGAGGGTGGAGCATCAAAACCAATGCCACTATGGTCATTGTGTTTATGAGGGGTACATGAAATGACAGTATGGCGGCCTTGTTCATAAAAACCAAAGAAAAATCCTTTCCATATTCAGAGGAATTTTTGGACAAGGAACAAGTACACAAGCCTTTCGGGCCTTACATCCGTGAGTGGTGTAGGGTACATTGTTAGTAGTGGGGCATTATCACAGACCATTGATGTGTAGTTCAGTGGAACTTTGGGGACCCTTGGCACGACCACTACAGGACCTGGTGGCTCTGGTGGATCAGGAGGAACATGACCTGGTGGATTTGGTGGGTCTAGTGGATTAGAAGGAACATGACCTAGTGGATCCGGTGGATCTGGTGGGTCAAGAGGTACATGACCTGGTGGATCTAGTGGATCTGATGGAGGAGGAAACACCGGAGGAAACCAAGGCTCTGGCTCAGGAGGACAAGGGCCCCAACCACCTCCTCAAGTCTTCTTTGAGATGTCATTACATTTGCCATATTATAGGGGTATTGAAGACCTTACAGAGGATGTTCACAAGTGTGAGTTGTTATGGCATGCAAAAGGGATCACAACCCCAAAACAGAAGGCTAGTCAATTTACAACAACATTACAAGGGAACACACATATCTAGTATAAGAAATATGACCCTCATCAAACGGTGGTGGATTATACTACTTTAAAGAATGCCTTCGACACCACATCCCTGAGTTTGAACATAAGAGCATCAACACCCTGAAGGAGATTTAACAGGGAATGATGGAGAGTGTGCAGGAGTATGATGCGTAGTTTAAGACTCTCCTATCAAAATTTTCATATGACATTCACCCTTCACAACATGCTTAATGGTTTGTTGGGGGGTTGATAATTCCATTTAGAAGAGTTTTATCTCATAAAACTTTCACAGATTTTCTCGAGGCGTTAGAAGTGCCCTATGCACGAAGTTGTTAGAAGTGATGATACCTGGTATTAGCCTATTCTTGGAGGCTCAAATTTCTGCTATGGCTAAGTAGCTGGAAAATTTGTCTATGAACTCAGTCATGGGACTCACAAAGTGGTATATAGTGTACAAATTGTGAAGTAGAGGGCATGTCAAGGATAGTTTCCCTAGAAGTTAGTACCTAATGTTGCGAGACTGTGAGATTTGTCATGGGGACTATGATGCAAGTAGATCTCCCTACGTTGCAATGTGTGATGTGAAGGAATGTGTATTTTCAATGTAAGATCTGTACCTCTACGACCCATGATACTAAGGATTGTAGACTTATTGATAAGATCCATGAGGCCATTGGTCATGGCGTGTGCGTAATAGCCTTGCAAGTAGTTCTAAGAATAATGACTCGCCATTATAAGGAGTGCATGATGGAGGCGTGCATGGAAGGGGATTTCATGGAGGATTCCGTGGTTGTGGTAACCATGGATGAGGAAGAAGTGAGTTCCCATGTGGAACTTGTTTTAATTGTGGGTCTACAGACCACTACAAGCACGAGTGCCCAGACTTATTACAAAGTGCTCATGGTGTGGGAAGAAGCACAAGTATGAGGAGTTCCCTGAGTTGTTTGAGCATATGAATCAGTAGCACTGGAAAGACAAGGGTGTTGCAATGGTGAGCATTAAGAAGGCTGACACACAATGGATGCCACGGGTGACATGTGATGTAGGATTGGAACCTGTTATGGTAACAATAAGAGTAGAGGCCATGCATGCAAAGGAAATACCAACGCAAAAGAACCTATTTTGAAGGGAAGAAATGGTACATGGGAAGTATCCAGACCCTGTGCATCAGAAGGAGGTATATCAAGAAACCATGGACATTATTCAGATTTTTCAAGGAGAAATCCAATTTCTAAAGGAGCAGTCCAGGAGGGAGGAGCAAAGAAGGAAGGTCGAGGCACTAAAGGATGACCTGGATGAGGTCAAGGAAGTATGTAAAATGCTAAGGCAAGAGAATATTATTCCCTTGCTAGGGGCATGGTTGAGAGAGAAGGTACCACTTACTAGAGAAGATCATGAGAGGTAGGTCTTGCATACAAATCTTCCCCCTCACATCATTGACTATGATAGGGAGATCACGTTAAATGCGGTCACGGATGGATGGCTCCTTAGTAATATTCTCATTGATAAATGCATGGAAGTCAATGTTCTCACCTTAGATGTATGACATCATATGGGAAGACCTACATTGCAACCATCTTCAAATGTGCTCTATATGGAAAAAAAAATGAAGGTAATTCCCATTGGTGTCTTAAAGGATGCATCCATCATTATTCAGGGAGCTAATTTTATTGGGGACTTCGAAGTCTTGGTGCTCACTAAGGCAGAAAATTTCCCAACATTATTTGGGCACCCATGTGTTATAAGAACAATGTGGATCTTGGGTTCAACAAGGGATACATAATCTTTGAAAATGAGGAGGAACAGGTCATCATACCCCTGACTAATGGGAAATCAACACCCTATACTGAACCCTTGGGAGAAGAGGTCCTAGATAGAATAAATGTGCACTCAATCAGGGATCCAAAGATAATTAATCCCATAGAAGGAGCTATCTAGTTTGAGGATGCTCATTCCCTAAGTGATACCACCAATATAGAGTGCAATAATTAGGCACATGGGACCTATGAGTTAATCAAATGACAGGTTGAGAGGATCGGTAAAAAAAGTGACACATGCACGTCTGATCCAGCGCACTAGGGGGAAAGGAGCTACCTAAGTGCTCAGGAGGAGCCTTCCTTGAGGTATTTTTACAGGAGATGGAAGCTCAATGGAAGGAGGAAAATGAACGAAGGGTGATTTTAAGTTACTTCCTACTGGAACTACCTGTCTACGCTGGTGGGAAACACATTGGGATAATCTCTTGGAATGGTGCGAGGCAAGAATTTTCTTCTCTATAAGGTTTTATAGGAGCAACGTGCCCATGTCTATAAAAGAATACTATGGTAAAGAGACATATTCCCTCCATATCTAAGCATGTGAGACAGCCTGGATGGGAAGAATAGAAGTATTTCCACCTTCATTATGGGTTCACAAGTTATATTCCACATTACAAGGTTGTGCGCGTGCATGGTACATTCATTTTGAGACATGCCACCAGATAGGGAATTGGCAAGAGTTAGCAGTTGATATCATTCAAACATTTGAGTATCGGAGTACGAAACCCTTAATGGATAAGGAATTGCAGGTTGTCAAGCGCATTACCATTAGAGATTGCACCATGGCAGAAGATAGGCTACTGGACTTGTTAGGTGAACCTGGCTTGGAGGTGCGCTTTAAGGAAGAAGAAACAAAAGAAATACAGTTTGAGCATGCATGTATGGAAAAAGAAAAAGGGAAGATGGTGTATGTTATTGATGGGGAAGAAATGGAAAACTTGGATGTTGACCATTCTGTAGGGACGCGTGAGGTGTTAGATAGTTCTGATGAACGGACACGCACCTATCATGAACCTTTAAAGACAAATAAGGTTAACATCAGCTCAAACGAAGAGCCTAAAGAGGCTATCATTGGAGACTATTGGTTAGAGAAGGAAGTCTCTAAGATCATTGATCTTTTACGTGAGTTTGAGGATTTATTCCCGCCGGGTATCATGAACTTAAAGGAATTCACCATTCCTTGGGGGAAATGAGAATTAAGTTGAAGGAGGGTGTGCACCTAGTCTAGAAGAGACCATACCGAATGAATCCTAACATGCACGTGAAGGTTAAGGAGGAAATAGATAAAATGATAACATCGGGTATTATTGAAGCTATTGAAGAGTCAAAATGGATAAGTCCAATGGTGATTAGTATCAAGAAGGACAAAAGGATAAGGATCTATGTTGATTACAGGGACCTGAATGCAATATGTATCATTGATCCTTTCCCAACCCCATTTACTAAAGAAATATTAGAAGGAGTGGCAGGGCACGAGGTCTATTCTTTCACAGATGGATTCTCGGGCTATCACTAGGTAAGGATTGTGAAGGAGGACCAAAGGAAGATGACTTTTGCCACTGAGTGGGGAATTTTTTCCTATACAATCATGCCTTTTGGGTTGAAGAATGCACTGCTTGTATTCTCGCGCATTGTGGTACAAGCTTTCTAGGACTTCATCCATAAATTCCTTCAAGTGCACCTAGATGATTGGAAAATATATGGGTTAGTAAAGGACCATAGTGATAACTTAAGGCTGATGTTTGAAAAGTGTTAGTAATTGAGGATATCCCTCAACATTAAGAAATGTGTCTTTGCTACCCTATTTGGAACATTATTGGGGCACATCATATGTAAGGAGGGCCTACTAGTAGACCCCGCAAAAGTTGTAGTAATTGTGGGATTGAAGGAACCTACTAGTCAAAGCACGGTGCATGGATTTCTTGGGCATACAGGGTACTACAGAAGTTCATTAAGGGATATGCCAAGATTGCCACACCCTTAGAAGAGTTACTTAGACATAAGAGTTCCTTTCATTGGGGAGAGGCACAAATAGAAGGAATTTGAAACTTTAAAGGATTAGCTTATCACCAAACCCATCCTATGTTTCCCTTCTTGGGATAAGCCTTTCCATGTTCATATGGATGCCTCAGGGACAACCATTGGAGAAATTCTTGCACAACCTGGTGAGGGATTGTTGATCATCCTTTATGCTTTGTAAGTAGGAAATTGACACCAGCAGAGCAAAATTATACTACAACTAAGTGCGAGGCATTGTCGATGATCTACGCACTTCATAAATTCAGACAATATTTGTTGGCAACGCCTTTTATATTTTACACTGACCATATGGCATTGAAATAATTGGTGAACAAGCCCATTCTACAAGGGTGAATATGTTAGTGGGTACTATTGTTCCAAGAATTTGAGTTCGTGGTGGTTTTCAAACCAGAAAAAGTAATTCGGCACCTGATCATTTATCTAGGATTGATTCAAGGGAGGATGTGCAGAGCATTGCAGACACCATGCTAGATGCATAACTATTTAGGTTGTGGTGCATGCCCTTGGAATTGGAGGAGATTACAGTATTTCTCTAAACATGTGTAGCACCAGTTAGAATGAAGGCCTTAGAGAAGAAGAAGTTAGCTAGACACATTGTGCCCTACATGTTAATTAGTGGAGATCTGTACAAAATGGGTTGTGATGAGGTTCTGTGCCGTTGTGTGTTAGAACATGAGCACATTGCAATTATGGAAGAAGTGCATGGTGGGATTGTAGGAGGACACTATGTAGGAAATGCAACCACGTGGAAGATTCTACTCACAAGGCTTTGGTGGGAGACCATTTATTAAGATTGCATTGAGTTTTGTAAGGCCTGTGACCATTACCAACGCCTTGGAAAAACTAGAAAAAGGGATGAAATGCCCTTGCAACCAATAGCCAGCGCGGAACCATTTGAGAAGTGGGCTATCAAATTTTTAGACTAATCTCGCCAATGGCGTGAAGGACTAGTTCGTGGTATATCCTCACTTGCACTGATTATTTAACAAGGTGGGAAGAGGTAATGCCTACAAAGGATTGTACAATGGCTACCGCTACTATATTTTTATGGGAAAACATAATCAGCAGGCATGGATGCCCATTGATTTTAACAAGTGATAGAGGTATGCACTAAGATGGTCAGGATTCTATTGTTAGAATTCATGGTGGCCCATCACAAAACTACTCCCTGTCACCCTCAGGAAAATGGAACTGTTGAGGCATTTAACAAAATACTTAGCCATACATTGACTAAGATATGTGATGTTGGTAGAAAATATTGGGATGAAAAAGTATCAACCGTTATTTGGGCGTATAGGAAAACCTATAAGAGGTTGAATAAGGCCATACCATTTCAATTAGTGTTTGGTGTGGAGGCTATCCTACCAGTTGAATTCATGTTACCTTCTATGCATATAGTGCGTGCAGGAGGATTGGCCAATGAACATGCCCTAGAAGAAAGAATTGAAAAGTTAATGCAATTGGACGAAAGATGATCATTCACCATGTGGAGCTAGAAGACGGAAAAAGAAAAAGAAAAGGCATGGAGTGATCATCACATTAAGAACAAGAAGTTTGAGGTTGGGATGGCAGTCTTACTATATGATTCTAAGTTTCTGCACCATCCTAGGAAGTTAAAAGTCCATTGGTTGGGTCCCTACATCATCTCGTACATCCTTGATTCAGGCACGTGCCAGTTACAAGCATTGGATGGGATGAGATTGCCAGGACACTTCAATGGGAGTAGGTTGAAGCCCTACTATAAATAAGTCTTCTTGGTGTTTGTAAATAAGGCAGTGTTGCCAGTTAGTGTAGGATTTCCTTTCATACATTTTCTTTTCTTGTGTTTCCCTTTCTCATTGTTGTTATGTGTTGTGCCTTGGGCGCCGGTAATCTCATTAATTTTTGAAGGTGTAACTGTGCAGAGGACCACACATCATTTTAGTGTGGGGTGGAGTAAGGTGGAAGAAATTGAAGGGTGAAGCACTAGGAAGGATTGCATTGGAAAGCTTGGTTGAATGGCCCTGTGAAGGAAGTACATGTAAGGAAAGGTGAAAAAGGATGGTTGGTGTCAGGGTAAGGCTACATTGGAGACCCACATACAAGAGAGGAAAAAGTAGAAACATAACATGAGGTAAGTGAAAGTAAAAATCATGATAGAAGAAGTGCCTTCGGTTCTGGTTACATGTGCGTAAGAGTCTCCTGTCAAGATGGATTGGTTACATGCCATAAGGTTGGAGAATTATCCGTGCAAGGAGTTAAAGCACTAAAGTATGACTTTGGTGAAAAAGATGCATTAAGTGTTAAAGTATGGTGGTAGGTAAGGTAGCATTTAATGTTAAAAAGTGGGAAAAACTATAAATAGAAGGTTGGGAACTTCATTATTTACTTTGCGAATACAAAGAAGGAAGAGATTTTGTGAACTAGGGTTTCCAGAGTTGATCCGTGTGAAGAAAAATTGGAGTATTTTAACCGTGAGTGACTAGTGTGGTTTTGCAAATCGGGGGACGAGAATTCACGGGTGTGGGGGAGTTGTGGAGAAGCACCGTTTTGTGAAAAGATATTCCAGTTGGGGTTTGGCAGCTAGGGCATGGGTTGGAAAAGAGTATTCTTCGCAGGTTTGAGATTTGAACTTAGAAAAGAAAAAAGAGTAGAGCTAGGAAGAGATGTTAAAGTGCAGAGAAAACCTATACAATGGCACCCAAGAAACCAATAGTAACACCTAAGAAGGACAAGGGAAAGAGAAAACAAAAAGAGACTACCACAAGTACCAATGAGGAATGGTATGCAGAAATGCAGTACCTAGATGGGGTTTCGCTCGGGATGGCATGGGAACCCCACTTGAGAAAAATGACAGTAAGTGACTAGAATCATAACACAAATGTGATTAAGAAGGAAATGGAGTTGGAGTTAGTGCACCCAACCAACCAAAGAACACCTGCGTGGTTATCAATTTATAATGATGAAGTCAAGGTGAAGTTATAAAAGGCGGGTTTATTACAAATCTATGAGTTACCCTACTTCTGAAAGCCAAAGCGCCTCTATCAGTGGCTGATGTCGTGTGTACATGAAGACCACTTTCACTTCATTGGGTGCAAGATGCACATAACCCCTCAGCTAATTTCAAAATTCATAGGCCTTATCTGTGAAGGATAATATATAAAGGACAACCCATGCGACAAGGAAGCAATAAAGGAAACAGTGGCCATGTATGTGTATAAGAAGGGGTGTTTCGCTCGGAATGTTTCAGCTTTTTGGGAATAGAGTTGCTTCTATCCTTTCATTCCTTTTAGAAACAGATAAGGGTTAGGGCTAGGAGGAATACCTGTTGAATGTCGAGATGGTGTGCGCGTACCGTAGAGAGAGATCAGGTTGATTGCGAAGAACTCCTTTTTGTCTTGGAAGGACTACCTACAAATAAGAATACAAGACCACAAGATTTTGATTAGACAATAAATGAGGGAACTGCCTTGGGCCCAGGAAATATAACACTTCCTTTCGAAGGTGGTCAGTTCCCCTGCTAATATGAATTAACACGAAATATTGTAAAATAACAATTTAATTGCTTCGTTGAAACAGGTAGGGGGAAAGGCTGGTTTTTGGTTTTAAATCACAATAACCGATACCAAGTTATCGCTAACCGATATTGATGGGGGCTATGTTTAGGGACTTTTGGTGAGGGTCGGTTGTAGGGTGGTTGTGTTGTTTGTAAGGCTAGTATATGAGTGGGATTAGGTAACCGGGTGATGAGAGGTAAATGAATGATAGTTAGATATAATGTGTTGCTGGGTGGTAGATCTAGGAATGGATTTATGACATTGTGATTCACAAGTCTAAGAAATATTATTAAAGAGAACACACAAGATGCAAGCTTCATCTGGTTATCGACGAGGATGCAGGTCCGAGAAGTGTAATGACAAAGGTAGAACTGTGTAGGATGGCCTCGACAATCGAAGATGAGATATCTCCTCGCCCGATGATCACCGAGTATCACAGGCTCGATTATTTAGTTGCAGTCTTGGGCTTGGTCTCCTTCACTGCAAACCCTTCTTGTCTCTTCACTTGTCTCTTCACTTGTCTCTTGCTTGGCTCAGCAAATCCAGATTCTTTTTATCGCTTCTGATGATCCTGATTGATCCAAAAATCCTTCGACCAACCTTTGTTTCTGGTTAGGGGAGGCCATTTACAGGGAACCGATGGTGGTTACGGAACCGACGGCGGTCGAGTAGAAACTGGTATCGGTTCAGTCAAAGTGGGCTATTTTTAGTAAAATAGCCAACTTTCCCTCCTTTTCTCCCGAGGGATTAGTTGCGGGCTTGGTCAAGTGACTAGAAGGTCGGTTTTGGGTGCGAGAAAGGGGTCATTAGTCATGGGTGTGGATGTAGACCAAGTTATAGGTCTTAATTAGATTAGTTTAGGGTTAGGCCTAGGTCATGATGAGGTGGCAAAATGAGGTGGCAGGTAAGGCGATGTGGATTTATTAATTATAAGATAATTAATAAATAATTGTGTAAGGTTTAGGTGGTGAGGTTAGGTTGCGAAATGAGATGCGGGTCACAAGGGGTTGTAAGACACAAATTTGGTGTCTACATTAGCCCCTTATTGTCGTGTAGTTTGTTTTGTAAAGCTGCACGGACAATAATATGAAGTGGTTTCCCCTGTTAAGGGTATAGGTAATCCCCCTCAAATCTATCACAGATTGAGATAGCGTGAAATCAGGGATAGGGTTGATAAAGGGTAAATGGTGTGGAGATGATGGTGAGGTGGTGAGGTAGGTCCAAAGAAGCAGACGCACGTGGAAATGCATTAGTGCGACTAGGGTACATGATTTGACGAGCAAACCAACAATGCATAGGCAAAGGTCGATAGTTTATCCAAACAAGGGTGATATAATCCTGGTATCCAAGGCATAGGAAGTAGCTCCAGGGTATATAACGGGTAAGGTACAGGAACATTTGGGCATGTTCGGCAAGACCCAAATGGTTGGTTTGGTTAAGATAAACGTCACGGTCTAAGTCTAGGCCAAGTTGGTCGACAGATCAAGTCAAGGACCCTAATCATGCTAAAACATGAACAGGTGAGCTCGAGTGAACAAAAGTTACATGATGGGTGGATAAAAGTGTATGTTGTTGATGTTGGGCGAGTTATTTAAGTGGTACGGCCTCTGGTCGGTGCCGATTGATGAGTGAGGTCAGGTGGGTCGAGCCAAGTTAGTGGGTCGCGGCCAAATGGTTGGGTCGGGCCAAATGGTTGGGGTGAGGCCTGGGTCGGGCCAAATGGTTGGGTGCAGGCCTTGGGTCGGGCCAAATGGTTGGGGTGAGGCCTTAGGTCGGGCCAAATTGGTTGGTTACGGCCTTGGGTCAGGCCAAATGGGTTAACAAAGGGGTTGCATCAAAGGTTGATATAGGCGATGTTTGTGAGAAAGGGCGATTAGTAAATAGAGGCAGAAATTGGGGGAAAAGTTGGAATAAAACCGATGTCGATTATCTATGACCGATATCGGTTAGGGGACCGATACCAGTTCCGTAGGGCATAATAAAACTGATATCAGTTATAGGTCAAAAACCTATAAAAAGAAAAATACGGCCTGTCATTGTCACATTTGCAATTTGAAAACCGATTTGAGTTGTCTGAGGTGGATTATTGGGATTGGAGCATTTGTTGGTTGAGGTGGCACTATTTGAGTGGAGGAGTGAGTGAGTAGAGGAGAGGAGTAGAGGTAGATTGATTGGTGGAGGACCCAAAGCAGAGGGGAGTTAGAGCCATGGCATAGCCGAGGAGGAGCAGGAGGTGTCTTGGGACCAGCCTGGACCACCACCACCCATCCCACCACGACGACGTGTCATCGCACAAGGGCAGTAGGTTCGAAACCGAGACCTCTAAAAAAAAAAAAACTATACAGGGTTTATGGGCTTGTAGACGAAATCACAGGATGACACTTTGGATTGTTCATTTTTATTACATTGTTGCTATGAGTACATTGTTTGTGTGCCACCAATAGTCGACCCATCCAAATGAGAGACCGGAGTGCAGAGGTTGGGATTCAGATGATGGGTCTAGACAGAACAAGAGGCAAGATCCCAGGCCGTGACGGGTGACATTGAGTATTATAGGTAGGTATGGGAGATGGTGACGATGGCGGATATCTGTTGGAGGCCGTACGGGAACTATATGGTAACAGAGAATATAGCGGAGGAGTTGAGGGGTGTAGAGTGATTGAGGTGGATCGCAGGGCACAGGCTAGGTGAGTATGAGAGGATTCCTCTAGATCGTGTGTGGCGAAAATTTGGATTTGTGCAGGATATACCCCTGGCTTATAGACCATATATGAGGATCGACGCCGAGGCAGCATTCTCACCTCCCCGGCCAACACCTCCAGAAGGGCCAGAGGAGGTAGCAGCCGATCGCAGGGTGATGGATGCAGGAATGACAGAGGCCTATAGATTATGGTGGGTAGCAGAGCTACGAGGGGTACGTGATCATCCTAACATAGCTATGATTACAGCAGAGAGAGATCATCTGCAGAGATTAGTTCATCAGCTCCAAACGCAGGTGAATGAGATAAGAGGATTGTTAGCGCTTGCGGAGTCACGAACGGAGGGACTGGAGGCGAGATACCTCCATGCGAGGGAGCGTATTCGGATGTTACAGGAGAGATTGGTAGATCAGTGGGCGGTACCAATAGCCGTGGTACCTTTGAGGATAGAGAGGCCCGGCGAGAGGCGTCGACGATCACGATCATCACCTGGTTCGGGATGAGGCGTGAGGGTCTAAGTAAATTGTATCGAGGTATAAGAATAAATAAAGATGCCGACCTGCGTGTCGATGATATAGAAGATGTATTTGTTTAACATCTAAATAAAACTGAATATGTATGTTGATTTGAGTTATGATAATAATAAGAATGCTTGTGTTTGAACCTTTTTGTGTTTTGAAAAAGGATAAAGAGGAATGTGATTAAATAGAAATACACAAAAATATTTATATTTACCACACATGATAGGTTATGGTAGGGGATGGTCGAGCTAACCTTGGGAGATCCCATGTCTCCGAAGTGCTGCCTACATAGCCCTTTGCACAAAGCAAGGAGGGGCCTCAGACCGATGTAGTTCTCCCTTAAGACCAGGGAGAGGTGAATTCAGGAAATTTAGGTATGGTTAGGCAATTTGTTGGTTGGTAAAAATATTGATATTGATATTGGTAGGGTAATGTTGTTGGTGTTGGTAATGAATTGGTGATTTTGGAATAGGTAGAAGTGAAGCGAAAGTTAGCCTACCCAAGTGGTAGGGAACCATATCCTGATTAAGATCAACACATAATCCTAGATTCGAGTCAAAGAGGAAAAAGTTACTCCGTAGTTGAAAAGAGCTAAACAAACCACATATTAATGCAGGATGAGCTTGAACCCCTAGGTACCATGCATAGATGAGAAGTCAATAGGTGAAAAGAGTTGTATGATCACAATATATCGGATATACATCACATCCCTTGAGTTTAAACAAATGGTGAGGTGAGGTGGATGGTATAGCTGAGGTATAGAGAACTTGTTACAAAGTGAGTGTTCTGATGAAAGAGAACCTACCCTAAATAGACAAGTCCATGACTCAAAAGTTCTTTTGAATGTGGCTTTTATTTTACTGAATATAGACTAATCGATGCGGGAAGTCTACAAGGGATATTGATCGTACTATTCTTGAGGTCTTCACGAAGCTGATCAATGCGAGAAGCTTCTGATAAAGGCTGACTGTGTATAGCTGTCCTTCAAGGGAGTAGTCTATTTATAGTAGCAGATGTGATTTTAGTGCATAGCTGTCCTTTGGGGGAGCAGTCTATATATAATAGTAGCAATAGTTTGGCATATAGCTGTCCTTCGAGGGAGCAGTCTATATATAATTTAGAGAGCCAGATGTCCTTTTGGCGTAAAGCATCTAGTTTGGTAGAAAGTTTGACTCAAGAAAATCCCATAAGCATATAATTAAGAATGTGCCATTTTAATACTTTGAAGTCATGGACTAGACTAAAGAGGGAAGGCATCGTTAAGGGGAGGTGGGAATCAAACTATGTGAGCTTGATTTGATTGTAAGATGTAGGAAACAAAGTGTATGTAATGGTAAATGAGCTCAAGGGACGAGCGGTAGGTAGATAAGAAGTGATATAACACTAAATTCAACAGTAGAATGGTCGAAGATGCAAGGCATTAAGGGGTTCAGGCTCAGGTTTACCATTAAGTGAAGCTAAATGATAAGTGCCTGATCCATAAGTGTGAGTGATTATGTAAGGACCAATCCAATTGGGAGCAAATTTTCCATGTTTGCTCTTTTCTAGTTTGGTTACATGTTGATTCTCTTTGAGGACAAGATCACCAACCTTAAAGGTATGCTCATGAAGTCGCTTATCATAAGCACGCTTGATGTGCTTTTGATAGATTTGAAGGTGATCAAGAGCTGTAAGACGATGCTCGTCAAGAAGCTCCAACCGGGCTAACTGCTCTTGGCAGAAATCATCGTTGGTAAGAATATCCCAAGAGATATTCCGAGGGAGGGTATTTGTATTTCGAGAGGCAAGACAGCCTCGGTGCACCATATACCAAAGAAAAAGGTGTGGCATTAGTGGAGGTACGAATGCTAGTAGTACGATAAGCCCAAAGGGCAAAGGGGATGTGATCATGCCAATTTCTTCTAGACTCGACAACTTTCATGAGAATTTTGGTTAGGGTTTTATTAGAAGATTCAGCTTGTCCATTCACTTGTGGATAATAGGGTGATGAGAAACTAAGTTTGATACCAAAGTTGTCACAAAGGTCTTGCAACAACTTATTTTTGAAAGATTTTCCATTATCTGTTATCAAGCGATGAGGAACACCAAAACGACAGATAATGTGGTGGTTAATGAACTCTACAATTTTTTCTTTTTTAGTTGAAATGAGTGGAATAGCCTCCACCCATTTTGTGTAATATTCGGTTGTTGTGATTATCCATCGGTGACGTTGCGAAGAGGACGAATGAATCTCACCAATAAGGTCTAAACCCCATTGTGAGAAAGGCCAAAGATCTCGGGCGACCTGTAGCGGGTGGCTAGGAGTATGTTGAAGGTTGGCATGTTGTTGACACATAACACAACGCTTAACATATTCGTAGCAATCATTATTGAGAGTAGGCCAATAATAACCTAGGGAAAGGATCCACTTGGCCACGGAAAGGCCACTAAAATGTCCACCACAAATACCGTCATGGACCTGTTGGATGGTATAGGTTACCTCCGCGCCGGTTAGACATCGAAGGAGGATGCCATCAAAACCATGTTTATAAAGGAGTCCCCCCAGAATGACATAACGAGAAACGCGTTTAAGAAAAGTGCGTTTTCCGGTACTAGTAAGTTCAGATGGGAGAACAGAGGTTGTAAGGTAGTCATGAAATTGGTGATACCAGGTATCCCGTGAATTAGTAGACACATTATTTATCATACAAACAACCAGGGCTGAGTAAGATGGGGCAAAGAGTTGTTGGACCAAGACGAAAATGTCAGAGTCAGTTGATGAAGCTGGAATTTGTGAGGCTAAGCAAGCCATAGTATCCGCAAATTTGTTAGTGGAGCGAGGAATGGTTTGGATAGAATAGTGAGTAAATAAGGCTAGAAGTGAATCCACATAGTGTTTGTACTTTTGAAGTTCCTCATTTTTACATTGGTAGATGCCCATAACTTGATTGACTACAATCGAGAGTCGCCAAAAATATTGATAGATTTGACACCTAAGTGTAACGCAACCTGGAGACCCAAAACAAGGGCCTCGTATTCCGCAAAGATTATTAGTGCAGGGAAATCGAGTCGGAAGGAAAGAGGCATAGGCTCGGGTCGAGAGGAATGAGAACAATTCCGGATCTCTCCGCCGCGCCGGCATTTGGATCCATCAAGAAGAGGGTCATTGATACGACTCCTCCCCGAGGGAAAGAGTAGCGATGAGTTTGTCAGGGAAATTAAAATTGGTAAATTGCGCCCCGGGTAAAGGGGCTTCCGCGAGTTGATCTGCGATGGTTTGTCCTTTGATTGATTTCTGGTGGACAAACTCAAGGTCGAGGTCGGCGAGGAGCATGAGCCATCGGGCGATGCATTGGTTTAGATGGGGTTTGGCATACATATAATGGATGGGGTCCGTGTTGGTGATGACGAAAGTTTTGTGATTCAGGAGGTAGTGTCGGAGTTTGGTGGCCACGAATGATAGGGCTAGGCACAACTTTTCTACATGTGTATACCTAGTCTCATAGTCCACCAAAGTACGACTTATATAATAAATGGCTTGTTCGCGATTCTCGGAGTCACGATGTGCAAGCATGGCCCCTACAAACGTGGTCGGTGGCGGAAAGGTAAAGGTAGAAAGGGCGGTCATCCTGAGGTGGGATAAGCACGTGTGGCTGCAAGAGATAAGCTTTGAGAGCCTCAAAGGCTTGGTGGCACTCTTCTCTCCATTGAAAGTCAATGTACTTTTTAAGGAGAGGTGATGAAAAGGTTGATATCGATCCGAGAGTTGGGAGATGAAACGCCGGATAGATGGAGCTTACCTTGTAAACTACGCAATTGTTTCGAGGTTAGTAGGTGGGGGCATTTCTAGGATAGCTTTGACTTTAGATGGGTCGACCTCAATGCCACGCAAAGAGACGATAAAACCAAGAAGTTTTCTTGAAAGGACACCAAAGACACATTTCTTTGGTTGAAGACAGACAAAATATTGTAACAGGTGATCAAAAATAATGGTTAAAACATCGAGATGTTCACTACGATGTTTAGATTTGCCAAGAAGATCATCGACGTAATCTTCAAGGATAGTGTGCATAATGTCATGAAAATGTAGGTCATAGCCCACGATAGGTTGCACCAAAGATTCTTAAGGCCAAATGGCATTACACGATAATGTAAGGTTCCCAAGGAGTTATGAAGGTAGTTTTATGTTGATCGGCAGGGGCAACCAAAATTTGGTTGTATCCTGAAAAGCCATCCATGAGAGAGAGCATCTCATGGCCCGCAGTGAGATCAACAAGTTGGTCAATACTAGGTAGGGGGAAGTCATCCTTAGGGCAAGTGAGGTTAAGATCCCGGAAATCCGTGCATATCCGAAGTCCCCCCGTCGCTTTAGTGATAGGTACGATGTTAGAAATCCATTGAGGATAGTCAATAGGTAGGATGAAGGAAACAGAAAGGAGTCGTTGAAGCTCCTCTTTGACCAAGAGGGCAATGCGTGGATGCATTTTTCTCAATTTCTGTTTAATTGGTTTGGAATCGGGTTTCAGGGTAATGTTATGGACAGCAATGTCAGGATCAATTCCTGGCATGTCAGCGTAGGACCAAGCGAAAGCTTGGTTGCGAGTACGGAGAAAGGTAGTAAAGGTGACCTGTTCTGATGCGCTAAGGGATTGTCCGATCTTCACAATGTGAGGATCCTCCTCCGTGTGGATGTTGATTTCTATAGTAGACTCGTTCAACATGGTTTGAGTTTCAGATGGTAAGGCGCGTTGAATATAAGAGTCGTCCGCACCAAGGTAAGTGAGGATGGAGTCATCATCCTGGCACTCAACAACGTTAATTGAAGGTGAGTCCTCTTCAATCATGTCTGGATACAGAAGGGGGATAGAAGAGGGGTCCTCATTATCGCGTTGATAAGTGAGAGGACCTAGGAAGATAGCATTTATGAAAAAAATTTTAGGAGGGATAGATTCGGGATCTATCGACTCTATGGGTGACGAAGGCAAAATGGGTGATGATGGTTCGGTAGGGGTGATGTCGTCATATTTCCGAAGACAATCGACACGAGGTTCCTTCGGTGTAAGTATTCCCGAAATCCGAGACCACTATGATCATTGTGCTTGCGAGTAGTTACTGTGAATGATTGTATGTCGGCCTTGTTCATAAAGACCAAAACCAAAGCCTTTCCAAGCACAGTGAGTCAAGAAGGTAAGGGCGAAACGACGATTTTCAGGTATTGGAAATCGGATCGAAGGGAACCACACCAAGAGGAGGCTCCAGGGGCAATGGAAGATGCATCGACACCCCCATATGTTAGGTTAGTGCAGCAGTGAGGTGGTTCGTAGGGGATTACTTCCCCCACACGACGGTCATAGGTAGGATGTGCATGTACCTGTCTGTACTCCTGTGGGGTATGGAAAGAACTAACGTTATATAGGTGATACTCCCCCAGCGTAAGGTGTTGAAAAACATCTACTAAGAGGTTTGCGGTTGGGATGTTAGCTGCGGGAAGGGAAGTGGTTTTTGCGACGGTGATTTCATGGGTCAAGGTGTAGGTGCTATTGAAGTGAATGGTAGAGGTGTGGTCAAGTGGATGGTTGGGTCGATGAATGGGTGTCTTGATTGGTACAAGCAAATCATTAGGCGATATAACATATTCAGTAGGTTTTGAAGGGGGGAGGATCAGCTTTTACGGTGTAAGACTTCCCCTCGTACTCAAATTTTATGCATCTATGTAAGGTTGAGGGAACGCATCCCATAGCCTGGATCCAAGGGCGACCTAGCAATATATTGTATTGGAACTCTCCTCAAGGACATAGAAGAGTTCGGGTAAAGTACGTGGTCCTACATGAATGTTAAGGATCACGGTGCCTAAGGTAGAGGTAATAAGCATCATTGAATGACCGCAACATGATGGGGTTGGCACACATGTAGCTAGAAGGGATATTCATTTGTTGGAAGGTGTTTGAAGAGATGATGTTTAGGCTAGCGCCCTGTCGATCATAACATGACGTACCCGAATGTCCCGGACGTAAGTTGAGATGAAAAGAGTAGGGTCAGGATCTTCTGTACCAAAGTCAACAATTTCCTCTTCTGAGAAACCGATACGCAAATTGTCATGTACAGAGACAAGTATGGTTGGGGCAGTAGGTTGTTTGGTGAGGGAAGCAACGTGATTGGGTGTTAGTATGGAGGTACAGTGTAGGGTTTCATTAGGTAAGACCTCGATCCTGAAGGATTTCAACGAGAGCTTGTCGATGAGATTCAAAAGTCCGAATGAGATCATACAAAGAGTGTCATTTTTACAGTGATGGTGAAGCTGTTTGATCATGGCT
Source organism: Taxus wallichiana var. yunnanensis (assembly GCA_018340775.1). Taxonomy (NCBI): domain Eukaryota; kingdom Viridiplantae; phylum Streptophyta; class Pinopsida; order Cupressales; family Taxaceae; genus Taxus; species Taxus wallichiana. The sequence continues at coordinate 641,699,824 of CM031239.1, read as the reverse complement.
CGGTGGGCAACTCCATTAGAGATGGGGTAAGTGGGTCCACGAATAACCACTTTAGGTGGTGGTGTGATCGGGATGGTGGACGGAGAAAGAGAGGACGTAGGTGTGCTTTCTTTCGCTTTCTCGTTATTTTTCTACGCTCGAGTAGCAACACTAATCATATTAATCTCGTGGACCTGAGATGAAGATGGTCGGGATAAATCATGGTCTTCGAGAGGTGGGGTTGTAATAATGATAGATATTGGTGAGGCGGGGATAGGTGGTATAGGAGAGGGAATTGAAGCTAAAGGTCTCTCCCTTCGTAAGTTATCTTTCTTAACCTTTCTATCTGAGAGAGGTGACTGACGAAGGATGGCTTTAAAGCTTTGCATCCCTCCACATCATGTCCTAGTGTGCAGTGATAAGCATAGATTTTAGACTCATCATAACCTATAGGTCGAGGTTTAGACGGGTCATAAGGTCTAAGTGGGGGTAGAGAAATGGTCGCATTCTCCACCAACATAGCAAGGATTTTGGCGTAAGATCCTTTGAGTGGGTCCAAATCGGAGGAGGATGAGGGTATTGATTGAGCAGGTTTCGGTAATGTTTGGGCATGGTTGGTTCGTACGGGTGGTGGTTTAGCCAAGGGGTGTTGACATGTGGTTTTAACTAAACGTGGTTTCTTTGGCGCAGGAGCTACGTTTAGCCGGTTAGATGATGAGGCTCCAGATAACGTGGTATCCAGAGACAATGGCGACAAAAGAGGAGTGACGGAAAACAAGTCCTTTGATGATGAAATTTGTTTAGGGTTGATGGGTGGACAGGATACGTGAGGTGACAATGTTGATATACCCTTAGATCTCTGTATGGGTGTAGAAGGCATAGGTCGTTTTAAAGAAAACGCAGGAGGTATGATATATTGATGCAAGGTGGAGGGATGAGGTCCCAATATGGAAGGTAGGTGTGACGATGATGGTTTTAATTGTGATAGAGGCACGGATTGAGGTTGTCTCCTAAGTGGAGGGGTGGCTTTATTTTTGGATAAATCTAGCCGCTTAGGTGGGTGTGTTAGACTGGGTATTGGTGAGGTCCCAAGTGTAGGGGAAGATTTGGTTAGGCTAATAGAGGTGGATGAGATACTTGGTAGAGATGCGGGGGATGGAGATGAGGACATAGGCATTTTGAGTTTCTGTAAACACTTCGGGTATATGGTAGAGGTGTCTGTATCGGTCATCTGCATTTGAGTAGAATAAGGGGTACTCAAACGTTCCCATAGGACTCGTCTATCTTCCGGAGAGTAACAGTCTTCAGGTGTGAATTGGAATTTTTGTATGGAAGAAAGGTGGGTTGAGATTCCGGTCCACTGTGGGTGTGATACAGGGGGTAGATGAGGCATTGTATCAATAGGTGTTAGAGGTCAACCGGTCGCTGAAAAGATTTAGGCGATGAAGAACTAATAGGTAGGAGGGCATGTTTGAGAGGATCCATCATGGTTAAAGAAGTTGGCGATGTCGGTGCAAGAGGTTTCTCGTCTAAGGATGACAAAAGGAGTGGCGAGCCTTCCTCTTGTGCAGCAAGAGCGGTAAAAGGGGACGTTTGGGAAATAGATAGGTTAGATAACATCCGCTCGCAATCTTGTAGGGATGTGGTGTAAGAAGACTCATCTATTAGAAGAGAACTCTAGGCAGTTAACTCCTTTATGGGTAAAGGAATGATTTCGCTTTGGCTTGATGGTGGTGAAGGAGGTTCGGGCCCCTGGGTCAGTGAAGAGGCTTGATTCAAAATTTTCTCGATAGAGGCTTTTGGCTGGGAGTCGAAGACTGCATGGATCTCATGAACACTCTCCTCGGCTAAGATATCCTGGTTTATGTTACTGTTGGAAGAGTGATTCGGGAATGGTTTGTTGAAGATTTTCAAATTTTCGGTTACAGGGCGTTAGGATTATCGAGGGCTATATCCCCCGCATCAACCATTTCCTGCACTATGTTTTTCAACATCTTGCAGTTCTCGTGACTGTGTCCCTTTACACGGTGGAAGTTACAGAAGTCATTTTCTTTGTACCAGGAAGGTATAGCATGGGTGGAGTCAAACCCGGAGTGAGGTTTAACAGGAGGCAAGGTGATAGCTCCGGCTTTGAGAAATTTTTCCAAGATGACGCCATAAGTTTCTCCCAAGGGAGTGTAATTGATGGGCTCTGCTTTATATTTATAGGTGGCTTTTGGTGGGGTATTAGACGGTGCTTGAGATTTGACTATCACCGCGTGGACAACTCCTTTTGATTTAGAAGAAGTGGATGTGTGAGGAGTGGTGGTGTTTGGTTTATTGGTAGAATCTGGAGTTCGGAAATTGGGGTTTTTGTTGCGCAACCGCAATTTCTCTTCTTCTAAGGCTCGAATTTCTAGTTTCCGAGCCATGGTAAAGGCCTCGTCAAATGTACGGAAAGTTTGAATTTGAAGGGTAGGAGAGATGTGCTTAGCGCATGCCCACGTGAAAAGTTTGATAAGTTCAGCTTGAGGAAAGGCATATGTAAGTTGGTTGATAAGGCCCCGCCATCGTCCAACAAAATCTGCGATAGATTCATCTTCAAATTGTCGAATGGCAAAGAGGTCGGTGATAGATACTTTCTGGCAATGTTAATGGAGAAATGATCCAAGAAAGATTGGGCTAGTTGGTTAAAAGAGAAGATTGAGTGCTGGGTTAAAGCATTGTACCACTCCAAGGCAGGTCCTGATAAGGACATGGGAAAGGTGCGGAGTAACAAGGCATCATCATGAGCAATCAAATAACAAGCATGTCTAAATGATCGCAAGTGTTGTTGAGGATCCTCTTTACTATTAAAACGAGTAAATTTCGGCAATTCTCATGAGGAGGATATGAATGAAGGGGACAGAAAGGGTGAATAGGCTCCCGACAAACTTTCTCGTATGTCAAGGTGCTACGACTTCCCAAACAAGCCTCCAGATTTTGCATTTTGTCCATCATTTGTTTGATGAAATCCGTGGTTGGATGAGATGATGGTGTGGTTGTGGTAAATGGAGGCAAATTGGGCCAAGGGCCTCCGCTAGACAACGGTGAGGTTAAGTGCTAATAAGGTATGGAGGATGAATATGTTGAGGAAACCAAATAGGGATGTCCCATATAAGATGTTGAGGTCACAGGATACGTGTATGGGAATGAAAAGGTAGGCGGAGCTTGAGAAGGAAAGCTCGTGTGGATAGGTGGTAGAGAGCAAGTCATGAACTCAAAGAGCAAATGCAAGAGAGATGAGGTAGGAGCAACAAGGTAATGATATGTGGGGTCCAAGATTAACCAAAGGAAAGCCAATCTGTGTCGTATGAACCTCTGAAGCCGTCGGATTGGGAGACGGGGCTAAAGATGCAGGAAGCAAGGCGGTGTTATCAGGCGGAGTGGGAGCTAAGTGAGCTGCTATACTAATAGGCATGCCAACAAGGAGTTGACCATCGGGCGTACGGTCAGGGGCATGAGACAAATAGTATTGTACGGCACTAGGATTAGCATCCAGAAATTTGGCAAATTCCTTATCTCCTACAGGAATTTTGGGGATATCACTGGTGTCTGTAGGGTTCCCTATAGAATGTGAAGGGGGTGATTCAGGCAAAGGCACAGAGCAGGCATGTGAAACCATGGCGGTGGCTTGCTTCCGAGTGATAACAACCATGGAAAAGAGTATACAGTAGGGCTTCAATCTATCAGGAACAAAAACAACCTCGAATGGTGAAATTGGCGGTGTCATTGCGCATTGTCGAAACGAAAGAATCGATATCGGTCTGATAACCGATGTCGGTTAGACTATAGCCGACGTCGGTCAGCTAACCGATGTCGGTGTAATAAGACTGGTATAAGAAAAATATAAGAAGCTGCTGATTTGATTTTTAACAAAGCTTAGTACATTTATCAATTGTTCTGAGGTGATGACAGAAGACAGTGTATAACAGAGAAAACAAAACCGAAAACAAACAAGATGCACACGCAAATCCAGAGACTAACCCTAGGGTTAATTTTAATTATCGTGGGCTTATGCCTTTAGACGTAGAATGATGTCAGAATCCTAAACAAAAGACTTAGGGAAATGTCAAGTTTTTTTGGCTTGTAAGGTTACCTCAATCGGGCAAGTGAGGAATACCGCGAAAAGGGGGATGTTTGAGCTGTTGTGTTAATTGTGAAGTGATTCGGTATGTGTTGTGTAGTGAAAGTAAGATTAATTTCTTGTCAATACCATGGATATCACCCCCACGTGTACGACCTGTTACTTAATCTATGTTCACTAGAATTGAAAACAACAAGCAAAAATGTAATGCACGTGTTTTAAACCCAAATCGAAAATGATATTCGATGAAGCAAATAAGATGACTTTCACTAATGCAAAAATAGGAAAGCAAGACAAATTCCTTTACTAAATATAACAAAAACAGCAACAACAAGTATGCTCCCTAAATGAAAGCAAACAAGAGAAACAGAAACCTGAAATGGGTCCCACCCAGTGTGCCAAAATGTTTCGCTCGGAATGTTTCAGCTTTTTGGGAATAGAGTTGCTTCTATCCTTTCATTCCTTTTAGAAACAGATAAGGGTTAGGGCTAGGAGGAATACTGTTGAATGTCGAGATGGTGTGCGTTGCATCGTAGAGAGAGATCGAGGTTGATTGCGAAGAACTCCTTTTTGTCTTGGAAGGACTACTAGTTCTTGATGAGGATGCAGTCCAAAGAAGTGTAATGACAAAGGTAGAACTCGTGTAGGATGGCCCGACAATCGAAGATGAGATATCTCCCACCGATGAGGATTGAGTATCACAGGGCTCGATTATTTAGTGCAGTCTTGGTCTCCTTCGCTGCAAACCCTTCTTGTCTCTTCACTTGTCTCTTCACTTGTCTCTTACTTGGCTCAACAAATCCGGATTCTTTTTATCGCTTTTGATGATCCCGATTGATCCAAAATCCTTCGAGACCCTTGTTTCTGGTTTCGGATTCTTTTATCACTTCGATGATTACCTATACCCTTAACAGGGGAAACCACTTCATATTATTGTCCGTGCAGCTTTACAAAACAAACTACACGACAATAAGGGGCTAATGTAGACACCAAATTTGTGTCTTACGACCCCTTGTGACCCGCATCTCATTTCGCAACCTAACCTCACCACCTAAACCTTACACAATTATTTATTAATTATCTTATAATTAATAAATCCACATCGCCTTACCTGCCACCTCATTTTGCCACCTCATCATGACCTAGGCCTAACCCTAAACTAATCTAATTAAGACCTATAACTTGGTCTACATCCACACCCATGACTAATGACCCCTTTCTGCGCACCCAAATCGACCTTCTAGTCACTTGACCAAGCCCGCAACTAATCCCTCGAGAGAAAAGGAGGGAAAGTTGGCTATTTTACTAAAAATAGCCCACTTTGACTTAACCGATACCGGTTTCTACTCGACCGCCGTCGGTTCCGTAACCGCCATCGGTTCCCTGTAAATGGCCTCCCCTAACTAGAAACAAGGGTTAGTCGAAGGATTTTTGGATCAATCAGGATCATCAGAAGTGAAAAAAAGAATCCAGATTTGCTGAGCCAAGCAAGAGACAAGTGAAGAGACAAGTGAAGAGACAAGAAGGGTTTGCAGCGAAGGAGACCAAGCCCAAGACTGCAACTAAATAATCAGAGCCCTGTGTTACTCAGCTGATCATCGGGCGGGAGATATCTCATCTTCTGATTGTCAGGCCATCCTACCTGAGTTCTACCTTTGTCATTACACTTCTCGGACCTACATCCTCGTCAATAACTAGTAAGCTGCATCTTGTGTGTTCTCTTTAATAATATTTCTTAGACTTTTGAATCACAGCCGTCATAAATCCATTCCTAGATCTACCAAAACAACACATTATATCTAACTATCATTCATTTACCTCTCATCACCCCGTTACCTAATCCCACTCATATACTAGCCTTACAAACAACACAACCACCCTACAACCGACCCTCACCAAAAGTCCCTAAAACATAGCCCCCACCGATATCGGTTAGAAGTAACTGGTATCGGTTATTGTGATTCAAAACCAGAAACCAGCCTTTCCCCCTACCTGTTTCAACAAATTAATTAAATTGTTATTTTACAATATTTCGTGTTAATTCATATTAGCAGGGGAACTGACCACCTTCGAAAGGAAGTGTTATATTTCTTGGGCCCAAGGTAGTTCCCTCATTTATTGTCTAATCAAAATCTTGTGGTCTTGTATTCTTATTTGTAGGTAGTCCTTCCAAGACAAAAAAGGAGTTCTTCACAATCAAAATGATCTCTCTACGGTACACACACACATCTCGACAGGAAACAAGAGGTACTCCTCCCTAAGCCCTAACCCTTATCTGTTTCTAAAAGGAATGAAAGGATAGAAGCAACTCTATTCCCAAAAAGCTAAAACAATCCGTGCCAAAATGTTTTGCTCGGAATGTTTCAGCTTTTTGGGAATAGAGTTGCTTCTATCTTTTCATTCCTTTTAGAAACAGATAAGGGTTAGGGTTAGGAGGAATACTTGTTGAATGTCGAGATGGTGTGCGCGTACCATAGAGAGAGAGGTCAAAGTTGATTGCAAAGAACTCCTTTTTGTCTTGGAAGGACTACTGCAAATAAGAATACAAGACCACAAGATTTTGATTAGACAATAAATGAGGGAACCGCCTGGGCCCAGAAATATAACACTTCCTTTTCAAGGTGGTCATTCCCGCTAATATGAATTAACATGAAATATTGTAAAATAACAATTTAATTGCTTTCGTTGAAATAGGTAGGGGAAAGGCTGGTTTCTCGGTTTTGAATCACAATAATCGATACTGCATCGCTAACCGATATCGGTGGGGGCTATGTTTTAGGACTTTTGGTGAGGGTCATTGTAGGGTGGTCAGTGTTGTTTTGAAGGCTAGTATATGAGCGGATTAGGTAACGGGTGATGAGAGGTAAATGAATGATAGTTAGATATAATGTGTCATTGGGTGGTAGATCTAGGAATGGATTTATGATGGTTGTGATGCAAAAGTCTAAGAAATATTATTAAAGAGAACACACAAGATGCACTTACTAGTTATTGACGAGGATGCAGGTCCGAGAAGTGTAATGACAAAGGTAGAACTCAGGTAGGATGGCTTGACAATCAGAAGATGAGATATCTCCCGCCGATGATCACCGAGTATCACAGGCTCGATTATTCATCTTGCAGTCTTGGGCTTGGTCTCCTTCGCTGCAAACCCTTCTTGTCTCTTCACTTGTCTCTTGCTTGGCTCAACAAATCCGGATTCTTTTTATCGCTTCTGATGATCCTGATTGATCCAAAAATCCTTCTACTGACCCTTGTTTCTGGTTAGGGGAGGCCATTTACAGGGAACCGACGGCGGTCGAGTAGAAACCGGTATCGGTTCAGTCAAAGTGGGCTATTTTTAGTAAAATAGCCAACTTTCCCTCCTTTTCTCCCGAGGGATTAGTTGTAGGCTTGGTCAAGTGACTAGAAGGTCGGTTTTGGGTGCAAGAAAGGGGTCATTAGTCATGGGTGTGGATGTAGACCAAGTTATAGGTCTTAATTAGATTAGTTTAGGGTTAGGCCTAAGTCAAGATGAGGTGGTAAAATGAGGTGGCAGGTATATGATGTGGATTTATTAATTATAAGATAATTAATAAATAATTGTGTAAGGTTTAGGTGGTGAGGTTAGGTTGCGAAATGAGATGCGGGTCACAAGGGGTCATAAGACACAAATTTGGTGTCTACAAGGGGTTAAGGTAATTTGATATCGTGGGTATCCAAGACCTAAAGTGATGAGAATGGCTGCACGCCTAGTAAAAACTCAATGCACAAGAAAGATGGACATAGGTAAACAAGTCCTGGTTGAATGTTTGTAGAAGAATATCAGAGGGCACCATCTACAATATGTCTCGCATACATTGTAGATGAAATTATCACCAATGCATAGGAAGGAGAAAATATTCTCTTTGGTAATGTCCTCTTAACCATTGTGTTCTCATAAATCGGATACCAAATGTAGTAGACAAGTTCATTTAGGAGTACCCAGAGGAAGACCCCTCGCCTGCAAAAATATTTGAGAAATACACTTGTGATAACATGACGCCCATTCACAAGGTGCATCTTGAAAAGTGGTATACACGCTTAAGGAATGCGTTCAAGGAAGAATGGAGAATACCAGAAAAACTTCTAGTTCTTACAGTAGGAGAAGCTAAGTTCATTGTATACCAACACTTTTGTATTGGTAGGTTCAAGTTGACTGATGAAAACATGAGCCCATGGTGCAAGCTCCCATTTATCTTCACAGCTCAATACTTCCAGGCAGGAGTTAATGATTTAGGGGTCCAAAAAGTTAAAGCTTGACCTTGGAAGTTTGGACTGGGACCATAGGGAGATGCACAAGATGTTGGTCTACCCCAACAAGCACACGTACGTGGAAAAGTACGTGTCACATGAAGTCTAAATGGTAAAACCCTTAACTCTGACTATTGCAGGGAGGTCTCTGCAGTAAATGTATACCTTTGGATAAGGCCCAAGTTTGAGAAGAGCACTTATCTTGAAAATGAGATAGCTATACCTGAGGACCTTACAGGTAGGAAGAAGCCCCCACCCAGATAGAAGGAAAAATAAATGCAAAAAAAGGCACCTAGTGCCCAAGATAGAAAAAGCGGTAGGTTCGAGAAGGACTACTGGTTACTGACGAGGATGTAGGTCCGAGAAGTGTAATGACAAAGGTAGAACTCAGGTAGGATGGCCTGACAATCAGAAGATGAGATATCTCCCACCCGATGATCACCGAGTATCACAGGCTCGATTATTCGATTGCGGTCTTGGTCTCCTTCGCCGCAAACCCTTCTTGTCTCTTCACTTGTCTCTTACTTGGCTCAAAAACCGGATTCTTTTTATCGCTTCGATGATCCTGATTGATCCAAAAATCCTTCGACCGACCCTTGTTTCTAGTTTCTGGATTCTTTTTATCACTTCTGATGATTACCTATACCCTTAACAGAGGAAACCACTTCATATTATTGTCCGTGCAGCTTTACAAAACAAACTACACGACAATAAGGGGCTAATGTAGACACCAAATTTGTGTCTTACGACCCCTTGTGACCCGCATCTCATTTCGCAACCTAACCTCACCACCTAAACCTTACACAATTATTTATTAATTATCTTATAATTAATAAATCCACATCGCCTTACCTGCCACCTCATTTTGCCACCTCATCATGACCTAGGCCTAACCCTAAACTAATCTAATTAAGACATATAACTTGGTCTACATCCACACCCATGACTAATGACCCCTTTCTCGCACCCAAAACTGACCTTCTAGTCACTTGACCAAGCCCGCAACTAATCCCTCGAGAGAAAATGAGGGAAAGTTGGCTATTTTACTAAAAATAGCCCACTTTGACTTAACCGATACCGGTTTTTACTCGACCGCCGCCGGTTGCCGTCAGAATCCGCCATCGGTTCCTCGTAAATGGCCTCCCTAACTAGTAAAAAAGGGTTAGTCGAAGGATTTTGGATCAATCAGATCATCGAAGTGATAAAAAGAATCCAAATTTCTTGAGCCAAGCAAGAGACAAGTGAAGAGACAAGTGAAGAGACAAGAAGGGTTTGCAGCCAAGGAGACCAAGCCCAAGACTCGCAACTAAATATTAGCATGATTTAGACTATAGAAGGGGATTAAATAAATTAAATATTGATTTATTGGTTAAATGAAAGGGGAAGATAATTAATTAATAATAATTAATTAGTCTAGATAGAAGCGGGATTTACTAATGGAAGGTCGTTAATTAGGGTACTTGTTGGGTAGGCGACTTAATTAACTAGCGTAGTATAATTAATTAATGACGACCGAGAGAAGGCGAGTGCTCTTGACAAGATGTCACCAATTTGCGGGAAGGGAGATAATTAGCACAATTTAAGTATTTAAATTGCTCGGGCATAATTATGGGTGTCTACATTGGCCCCTCTTTGGGGTGGCATAAGTGATGCCACTTCAAAGATAGTAGATGGATGAAATTTTGAAGGGGAGAAGAAAAATTAGTAGATGTTAGAGATGCCCTCGAGTGTTAATGGGGTGATGAAGGAAGATGATCGACAATCGAAAAAGGTGAGAAATAGATAGAAGAATGGGCAGGGGCAGAATGCCCTAGTGAAACGAAAGATTAGGAGTGATGAGAAAGTGATGTAGAAGAAACATGGAGAAATAAAGAGAAGAACTTAGCCTCTAGCTTTTGCATTGTAACAACTTCAGTGTCATCATATTGCCAAAATATCTACATCATTGGTCCTTATGAAAAATATAAGCATACGAAAAAGTAGAATGACATGAAAATCCATACTACGAAAAATTTTCCATTGTTGAAAACACCAACCCCATGCAACATACAAAATGCAATGCAATACGAGAAGGAAAAAGCCCATGTAATAGGAAAACAAGTACGAACGCACACCCAATCCAACAATGGTCAAGACAGTTGTACAAATGTTTTATTATCAAGATGAAGAGGTCCACATGTTTGTGATTGATGAAAAGGGTTAAAAATGATGCCCTAAGCAAGGATACATGCAAGGGGAAATGATGATGGACACTGGGTCTAAGTAGAAAGCTTTGTGTACAACGAAACAACACCAGGCAATGAGACATGCCCCAGTAGCATGATGGAGCAAGCAGCTAGCTTTGTGAATGGTTGTGAATCTAGTGATCCACAAGTCATGTTGATCGGGGAAGATGTGAAACAAACTAGTAGGATATGGAAAGAATACCATGCACAAGACACAAGTTTCAACCATAATAAGCGGGTTACCTATTTTTGTAGGTTTTTTTACTTTTTAGGATTTTGTGAAGAATTTTGCCCTGTTTTTGGATTTTGAAGTGATATATATATATTTTTATTTTTTTTTGCCGTCTAAAATGTGGTGGATAGTAGAAGAAAATAGAAGAAATAGAATGAAGCACCTAGATGCAAAAGAAAATTCCCAAGTGGAAGAAAGGCGAGACAAGCGACAAATAATGTCCCTGTACAATGGAAAAATTAATAAAATAATTACTTTAGGAGAGTGTGGATAAGAAGAAAAATCACTTAGAAGCAATAAAAATTGTCCTAGGGAGAAGAAATGGGTACTAGACGGCAAAAATGCCCAAGCACGGTGAAGAATAAGAGAAAAATAATTATTTAATTAAAATAATTATTCAACGGTGAACAAAGGAGAAAACGATGGTCAATACAAGCCTCTAGGTACCACAAGTGGTGAAAACAATAGCTTAATATACCCCACCTAGGGGAAATCACCGCAACCAATTCATTTGTTACTGACCACTGCTAAGTTTTTACCACGAGGCTCTGACAACGACGAGGATGATGGTGAGAGCACGAGACCGATTGAGATGGGTAAACACAGTTCGAGGGTATGAGCAACATGCAAACGATGGCATCTTTGTGAGTACCCTAACCCTTTTGCCAAATTTTTAATTAATGCCCTTAGAAGTAGGAAACTAGGTTAGGGGGTTACGTCAGGTGCGCACGCGTGTGAGCATAGTGCACACTAAAGGTGGCACATGTGTCAAAACAGGGTGCAGTGTCCTAGCACATGTGCGCACACACACAAGTACAAAAATCACACCCACACACACGCACATACACCACACATGTGCACACACACAACATAGGAGCACATATGCTTAGGGTCCACACGCGTGCATATGCACAGCACCCAAACGATGGCACACACACCCATAGGTGGTTGCGCGCATGCACCAAAAGGATGGTGCACACACCAAAAGGTGCACATGCACCCCAAAAGGGTGCACATACGACCCAAAGGGTGCATAGGCATGCTTGGAAAATGGAGGAAAACAATAGAAAAATGCCAAAAAGGATGACACTTAGAAGAATATTTAGGATTTGTGGGTTAACCCTAAAATGATAGCCAAAATTTAGAAGAAATGTTTGTAACTGACACGTGGTCTTATTTTACAAAGATGCCTGCCAATACTTCAAACGCATGAGCATCATTCATGTAGCAGAGCTAGAGGGGAGCATGCACCAACGAGACTAGCGTACGGTGGCCATACTCCTAGAGGTGGTGGGCCTAGGCCCCGTATCCTAGATGCCATCTATTACGTTAGATCATGGACTGCTTATAGCTTTGAAAGAGTGGTGGCACGGTGAGAGCCTCTTGTGCTTGTGCTCCCCACTGGAGAGATGACCATGACCTTAGAGGACATGTGGCGGATTCTCTATGTGCCCATCTTGGGTTCATTGATCGAGTATACCTCCGACCTAGGGCAGATCAAGGTAGATGTTAGTGATTTTTTTGACAGAGATGATATACCGCATGATGGTATGGATGACTGTTGCATTACATGATTGTATCGTGGACCCAACACTACACCGGGGCATCTATATGTTATGTCACTTATCAATGGGTTTTTTCTCACTGATAAGACTAGGAAATCCTTTCCGAGACGGTTGATGACACTAGTACATGGGATCTTCAGAGGTGAGCGTTATTGCTGGGGCCAGTGCATACTGGCACATTTATACAGGATCTTCATCTTATTACCTACCACCATTAGAAGATGGTGGGGCCTACCTCGCTGCTGTAGATTTGGGCATGGGATCACATTGCTATCGGGCACCCCATAGGCACTTTACATGTCTGAGCTCTAGAGGAGCCGTCTTATATGGCATGGGTTTCAGTAGGTGGTGACATATAAGGTCACCTAGATAGTTTATATAGATATCACCAAGATTTTAATGAGGTACTAGATAGTGATATCATATAGAGACCCTATAGGCGAGATACGGTGGCCGGAGGATGCATTAGAGCTCAAAAGCGTTTGTACAATAGAGAATTTCCTTTTCGGCGCTTGTAGTTACATCTTTGAGTTATACAAGGTAGATAGATGCCAAATGATAGCTAGACATGGTACAAGGGGTCCCATAGCCATACATGTGGTATGCCCATCGAGACTTTGAGAGGCCGACCATGGGGCCTCGCATATAGGTGACCCGAGTTAGGGCCAATTTTTTACAGGTGGTTCCACAGGTATGGGATCCAGCGCTACAGGTTAGAGATCTAGGCACCACTATGGATTACTAGACTTGGTATGCTACTATTTTACCCAGACGTTTGACTATCCCAGATGAGGCCTGGGCAGCAGGTGCTCATCCATCAAGAGATATTTGACATGGTGGTGATATGAGGGAGGTGTAGCACCCCGTGACCCATATGATCCATTTGATGGGCTACCACACAATGAGAAGGGTGCAACACAGTGCAGGGACCGAGGCCATAGGGACCAAGAAGGGCACCTACCTAGTTTCCCTAGCTTAGATTACAAGAGCAGGGGCAATTATCTAGAGCAAAGACAGGGACAAAGCTCAAAGTGGCACAACTAGTGGCACTAGAAGCCACTCTACATTAGTAGCTATAGTAGGCTTTGGCAAAGTGAGACCAGGTCACAATAGAGAGAGACCTGGCCCGAGTCTAGAATTTAGCAATGACAGCCGAGTGAGATCAGGCTTGGGCTCAGGATGGCCCCAGAGGTGACAGTGTTGTTCACTTTTAGTGGATACAACAAATGGCCTCATAGATGGCTTAGGTGACGAGGCTATATCAGCAGACACAGGCTTAGCTATAGCCCGTGATACTAGAGCGAGATAGGCTGAGAGTAGAGCATGTAGTGGGCCAAGCTAATATTTTCTGAGTCTCAACAGAGATAGCATCTTTCCGATGCACAGAGGGCACAGTGGTGACTTCCCAGACACACAAATATTTAGCTATAGAAGAGGGCCAAGCATCCTACTAAATATCATTGTACTTGAGGAAGTGCCGACTGAGTTGCGGGAAAACCTTCTTATAGCCAGCAATTAAGTAGAGGGACTAGGTCCGAGAGGCCCTAGGCCTAATTGGAGCAGCCATGGCTAGTGATACCTAGTGATGCTCGTGTTATGCCACCACCACGAGACAGACCAGCCACCGCATCTGAGGGCTCGAGTCAGCCTTGATGATTGTATTTTCACATACGCCTCTTGATGAAGGCTATGAGCAAATTGTGCTCGATGTACACCATTATTTATTTATATAGCCATTTTGATACATGCCTCTGATGAAGGCTTTTGTATTTGGTGATTTTAAGTATATCATCTCTTTTGTACGCCTCTGATGAAGGCATTTTTGATGTATATAGTAGCGATGTATACCCATTTTTGATATAGATATGCACACACATATATATATATATATATATATATATATATGGACATTCTTTTGACATGACATATGTGCTTATGAGATGTTGGACATTATTTATTATTTCTTGATGGAGTTCATGGATAGATAGATGTGTTTGTGATATATCCTGATTTGATTTGACATGTATATGTATCCCGATTTGATTTGACATGTTTGTGATATATCCTAATTTGTTGATATATTTCATGTGTTTTGATTTCCATATGATATATCTCATAGTTATATCAAATGTATTTTCTCATGTGATGTGTCCAGACTTAGTGGATGAGAAGATATGATGATATGGGTGTGGGGTGGATAGATTTTGATATTTGCGGTCCCTCTTGCCCCCATTTGATGATACGATATGTGATGATTAGCTTAGCATTCATGTATGATGTATACTTATCTTTTTCTTGATATATGATATATAGATGATGTTATATGTGATGATATTGATGGAAATATAATGATGTGATAACAAAGCAATGCACATGTAACAAGAAAACACAATCAAATGCCAACAAAGAACACAATGAACTAATACAACCAATGTATCATGACTCATTATCATGCAAAAACATACTTCAATATGTACAAGTAAGAATAAATCTAATCTAATCAAGAAAATATGAATCCTAACAAAGCATGCCTAAGCAATAGACAAAACCAATGTACAAACATGAAGCAACTATACAAGCAATCAAGCAAAGAAAGAAACAAGACAATGCAAGTAAACTTAAGTAAATGTTTTTGTAAGATTTGTTTTGTAAGACAATTTTCTATTGTTTAGGGTTTCCTAACATTTTTGAATGTTTTTGTGTTTTGTGAAACAATGTTATATTGTTTTTGTGTTTTTCCCATAGTTTTCCAGAGCTTATACACAGGTAACCAAGAAAAGTGTGGATGCCCCTAGCGTTAGATGGGTAATATCTCACGAGCACCTTATCGGATGACCACCCCAGAGCTTTGTGAGCTCAAGTTTTAGCTTGAGGGCCTTTTGGAGAAAGGCCTTATCCATCCTAGTGTATCCCCTTGGGGTGCACTAGTGATATTTGTGAAGAAGAAGGATGGATCCTTGTGGTTATCTAATGATTACCACCAGCTGAATAAGGTAACGATCAAGAATCGTTATCCTCTTCCTCGTATTGATGACTTGTTTGATCAGAAGAAGGGAGACATTGTTTTCTCTAAGATTGATCTCAAGTCAGCATACCATCAGCTGAGGATCTCAGAGGTAGACATTCATAAGACCACCTTCCACACGAGATATGGGCACTATGAGTTCACATTGGTGCCTTTTGGTTTGACTAATGCCCCCACAGTGTTCATGAGTTCAATGAATGGGGTACTTAGGACCTTATTAGATCACTTCGTGCTCATCTTCCTAGATGACATTTTGATATACTCACGCATTTAAAGTAAGGTATTGATATCAAGATGATATTGATATAACACGCAAAAGCGGTAACATGTAGCACTCTTCAAAATTGAGTTAATAATAGAGTCGAACTAAAAGCTTAAAGTATAACTACAAATTGTTAGAATGTGTATAACGTAACCTTACAATATGGGTATTTAGGTCAAGTTTACAAGAAACAAGACGTAAATACCAAAATTATAATGATACGATATAAACAAGGTAACCTTTTAAGGAAGCTCAAGATGATGAACCATACCTAACTACGATGATGATACCGACATGGGTATCAAGATGGCAAAGGCTACCAATGATATGAATACACCTCCACACACTTTAGATGTTTAACTTACCCAACTACAAACATGGATGGCGTAAACAAACAAAAAAGTGGCAGAAATAATCGATTGGTAACACAAAGGTAGTCACCCTTCTTTTGATCAACAAAGTGTTAAAAGAATGTGAAGGAAGTAGATCAAAATGGGGATGAAAAATTCTAGCTTTACTTTGGCAGAGTTTCACCTCGCCCTAAGGCAATTAAAAACTAGCGAAAATACCGCGTGACACGTTTTTTGATGATGGATGGCTCACAAATCAATACTATTTTGAAATGGTCAAAGTGGGCTCCTGGCCAAATAATATCTTCCTGGGTGGTTCTCTTGTCCTAGGTGTTACAAAGTTGTCTTAAGTGAGTGCGATTTACCCAAATAGTCCCGACTATATTGGGAGTATCTCAGCTTTACTTTACCCCCTTTGAGCACAAAGGGAAACTAGTGTGTCCATGTGTGCTCTCCGGGGTTGCCATATGGACAACCATTAACACTATCTCACAAGGTAATACTAGTCAAGTAGGTAGTGCGGAGCACTTCCCGTTTTGTCCACAAAGTTCCCTCTTGTGTGGACTACTTTGGGGTTCCTGGTACCACCCCCATTGTTGTAGCTTAAGGTGTTATGCTAAAGGGGTTATGTTCTAGTTGGGCGGATGGGGACGTACCCTTTTTTGAAACTTGCAATACAAATGTTTTGAATATGTTGTTCTTTTTTATCTTGTTTAATTTAGATGTGGTTTGCTTGAACACCATTTGGCAACATGTATGACAATTGTATTAGTAGTTTTTGACTTTGTTTTGATTCCACCTTTCTTTGACAAGCACATTTTTTGGTCCTGCACAAAGAGTAAACATCATTTGTGATTCTCAATATCATCCAAGGATGCAAGAGAAGAGCATATGTGATGTTTCCAAAATTCAAGAAGATATCAAGTGGAAAAACAATTTAATTCAAACACACCAAGTTAAACCATTCCAATTCAAATATTCCCAACAATTTCAAAGCATCAAAAATACCTAAGGATCATTTATGATTACCAAGATCACCCCAAGGGATGCGAGGGAAGAGCATACGCGACCTTATTCTTATAAGACAATATGTAAAGGTTTATCTAATGTAGAAAAAACATGCAAACATATAATGCAACAATAAGCATTAATTAGATGAAAACCTGCAAAGAAGTTAGCAAACTAGTACCGTAATTTTAAGAACACGTAAAGATACCTATGACCTGATTTGGACGTGTGCGCACGAGTTAGGGTGGATGCGCCACTATGTATTTTCTAGCTTACAGTGCACCTGTGCCACCAGAAAGGCATGTGCGCTAAGATAAGGGCGTGTGCGCCAATGAAGTAAACAACAACATTAGGATCTAACAGAGTGCCTACACCACCAGAGAGGTGCCTGCGCTATGATTAGGGTGTGTGCACCACAACTGATTAAATTAGTGCCAAATTTTTACAGAGCACCTACAATACCAGAAAAAGTTCTTGTGCCACCAGAGAGACGCCTGCACCTGGGTTAGTGTGTATGCGCTGGTCTGATAGATTTTCGTGTTACAATGAAGGTACAATATGAAATGGCGTCTGCACCTCGGTTAATGCGCCAATGCCCTTGTTAGGGTATGTGTGCTCGGGGTTAGTGCATGTGCACTAGGGTCCATAAATATATATTCAAGGTTTGATAGTGCACCTACACCACTTGGTAGGTGCTTACACCAGAATAAGTGTGCCTGCACCCCTGTTAGTGTGTTTGCGCTACTCCTGCAACCAAAGTATGAAAAAAACACAACAAATCTCACAATACCTCAAATTTTAACAAGTTAGCTTGAAATTGGTAGCAACCCATTAAAATGATAACTATGAATGAGAACCTACACATATAATATTAGCAAAAATCCCAAGAAATTAAACATTAATTACTACATATGGATATTAAAGGTTAGCCAAAACAATAGATGTAGACACCAAATTCATGTCTTATGACCCCTTGTGACCCGCATCCCATTTCGCAACCTAACCTCATTACCTAAACCTTACACAATTATTTATTAATTACCTTGTAATTGATAAATCCACCATCACCTTACCTGCCACCTCATTTTGCCACCTCATCATGACCTAGCCCTAACCCTAAAATAACCTAATTAAGACCTATGACTTGGTCTAGACTCACATCCATAACTAATGCCTCCTTACTCACCCGAAAACCGACCTTCTAGCCACTTGACCAAGCCCGCAACCGATCTCTCGGGAGAAAGGCAGGGGGAAGGTGGGCTATTTTACTAAAAATAGCCTACTTTTTCCTTACCGATGCCGGTTCCTACTCGACCGCCGTCGGTTACGTAACCGCCATCGGCTCCCTGTAAATGGCCTCCCAAACCAAAAACAAAGGATCAAAATTTCATTTTTTGGATCAAAGGAAAGGATTTTTGAATCAACAGAGATCATTGGGAGCGAAAAACAGAGTCCAGATCTTCACTTGACCGAGCAGAGATGAGTGAAGAAACCGTATGTTTACAAAGAAAGGAGATCAACTTGCATCTTTGTCAAAACCAGTAAGTCACATCTTGCATGTCCTCTGTTATAACATTTCTTATGCTCTTTGAATCACAGTCCTCCTAAATCCATTCTTGGATCCACTACCCAACGTGTTATTACCTCTAACTATCATTCATCTACCTCTCATCACCTTATTTTCTAAATACCACCTATATACAGCCTTACAAACAACACGACTAGCCCATAAAGTGACCAACCTACAGATCCTATAACCCACCGGTATCGGTTATCAGTAACCGGCATCGGTTATCAGTAACCGACATCGGTTCCTCTGATCAAAACCAGAAAACCAGCATTCTCCTACCCATTTCAACCAAGTAATCTAATTGATATTTTGCAGTCATTTGTGTTAATTCATATTAGCAGGGAAACTGACCACCTTCGAAAGGAAGTTTTATATTTCCTGGGCCCAAGGCAGTTTCCTCATTTATTGTCTAATCAAAATCTTGTGGTCTTGTGTTCTTATTTGCAGGTAGTCCTTCCAAGACAAAAAGGAGTTCTTCGCAATCAGCCCGATCTTTCTCTACGGTGACGCGCACACCATCTCGACATTCTGGGTATTCCTCCTAGCCCCTAACCTTATCTCTGCTTCTAAAAGGAATGAATCATTCGAGTGAAACATTTTGGCACTGCACTTAGGTGGGACCCATCTTGGTTTTGTTTCTCTTGCTTATTTTCATTTTAGGAAGCATACTTATTGCTTTTGCTTTTGTTATATATTTCGTAAAGAATTTGTCTTGCTTTCCTAGTTTCGCATTAGTGAAAGTCATCTCTCTTGCTTCATCGAACATAATTTTCGATTTGGGTTTAAAAACGTGCATTGCATTCCCGCTTGTTATTTTTCAATTCTAGTGAACGTAGATTAAGTAACAAAGTCGTACATGTGGGGGTGATATCCACGGTATTGACAGAAATTAATCTTACATTCACCGCACAACACATACCGAATCACTTCACAATTAACACAATAGCTCAAACATCCCCCTTTTTCCGTGGTATTCCTCCGCCCGATCGAGGTAACCTTATAAGCCAAAACAACTTGACATTTCCCTAAGTCTCTTGTTTAGAATCGACATCATTCTACGTCTAAAGGCATAAGCCCACGATAATTAAAATTAACCCTAGGGTTAATCTCTGGATTTGTGTGTGCATCTTGCTTGTTTTTAGTCCTACTTTCTTTCTCATACTGCCTTCGTGATCATTAATTGGACAAGTATACTAAACGTTGTTAAAAATCAAATTAGCAACCTTTTTATATCTTGTTAGCGCAGCCTTTTTATATCTTTTGACAGAAATTAATCTTACATTCACCGCACAACACATACCGAATCACTTCACAATTAACATAATGTAGCTCAAACATCCCCCTTTTTCCGCGGTATTCCTCCGCCCGATCGAGGTAACCTTATAAGCCAAAACAACTTGACATTTCCCCTAAGTCTCTTGTTTAGGAATCGACATCATTCTACGTCTAAAGGCATAAGCCCACGATAATTAAAATTAACCCTAGGGTTAATCTCTCGGATTTGTGTGTGCATCTTGCTTGTTTTTAGTCCTACTTTCTTTCTCATACTGCCGTCTCGTGATCAATAATTGGACAAGTATACTAAACGTTGTTAAAAATCAAATTAGCAGCCTTTTTATATCTTGTTAGCCCTTGACTTCTTACACCGACATCATCTCACTACTGAATGCATAGGCACACTAAAGGTGGCACATGTGTCAAAACAGAGTGCAGTGTCCAAAGACATGTGTACACACACACGCAATTACAAAAATCACACCCACGCACACGCACATACACCACACATGTGCACACACACAACATAGGGAGCACATATGCTTAGGGTCCACACGCGTGCATATGCACAGCACCCAAACGATGGCACACACACCCATAGGTGGTTGCGCGCACGCACCAAAAGGATGGTGCACACACCAGGTGCACATGCACCCCAAAAGGGTGCACATACGACCCAAAGGGTGCATAGGCATGCTTGGAAAATGGAGGAAAACAATAGAAAAATGCCAAAAAGGCTGACACTTAGAAGAATATTTAGGATTTGTGGGTTAACCCTAAAATGATAGCCAAAATTTAGAAGAAATGTTTCAGAATCGACACGTGGTCTTATTTTACGAGAGATGCCTCGCCAATACTTCAAACGCATGAGCATCATTCATGTAGTGCAGAGCTAGAGGGGAGCATGCACCAACGAGACTAGCGTATGGTGGCCATACTCTTAGAGGTGGTGGGCCTAGGCTCGGTATCCTAGATGCCATCTATTACGTTAGATCATGGACTGCTTATAGCATTGGAAGAGTGGTGGCACAGTGAGAGCTAGTGCTTCAGGCTCCCCACTGGAGAGATGACCATGACCTTAGGGGACATGTGGCGGATTCTCTATGTGCCCATCTTGGGTTCATTGATCGAGTATACCTCCGACCTAGGGCAGATCAAGGTAGATGTTAGCGATTTGTTTGACAGAGATGATATACTGCATGATGGTATGATTGTTGCATTACATGATTGTATCGCGGACCCAACACTACACCGGGGCCTCTATATGTTATGTCACTTATCAGTGGGTTTTTTCTCACTGATAAGACTAGGACATCCTTTCGAGAGGGTTGATGACACTAGTACATGGGATCTTCAGTGGTGAGCGTTATTGTTGGGGCTAGTGCATACTGGCACATTTATACTAGGATCTTCATCTTATTACCTACCACCATTAGAAGATGGTGGGGCCTACCTCGCTGCTGCAGATTTGGGCATGGGATCACATTGCTATCGGGCACCCCATAGGAACTTTACATGTCTAAGCTCCAGAGGAGCCGTCTTATATGGCATGGGTTTCGTAGTGGTGACATATAAGGTCACCGAGACGGTTTTATAGATATCGCGAGATTTTAATGAGGTACTAGATAGTGATATCATATAGAGACCCTATAGGTAGATATAGTGGCCAGAGGATGCATTAGAGCTCAGCGTTTGTACAATAGAGAATTTCCTTCTTGGCAGTTGTAGTTACATCTTTGAGTTATACAAGGTAGATAGATGCCAGTGATAGCTAGACATGGTACAAGGGGTCCCATAGCCATACATGTGGTATGCCCATAGAGACTTTGAGAGGCCGACCATAGGGCCTCGCATATAAGTGACCCGAGTTAGGGCCAATTTTTTACAAGTGGTTCCACAGGTATGGGATCCAGCGCTACATGTTAGAGATCTAGTGCACCACTATGGATTACTATACTTGGTATGCTACTATTTGACCTGCAGACGTTTGACTATCCTAGATGAGGCCTGGGCAGCAGGTGCTCATCCATCGAGAGAGATTTGGCATGGTGGTGATATGAGGGAGGGTGTAAGCAGCCCGTGACCCAGATGATCCATTTGATGGGCTACCACACAATGAGCAGGGTGCAACACAGTGCAGTGGACCGAGGCCATAGGGACCAGAAGGGCACCTACATAGTTTCCTAGCTTAGATTACAAGAGAGGAGGCAATTATCTAGAGCAAGCACAGGATAGGCTTCAAATGGCACAACTAGTGGCACTAGAAGCCACTCTACATTAGTAGCTATAGTGAGGCTCGGCAAAGTGAGACCAGTCACAATAGAGAGAGACCTAGCCCGAGTCTAGAATTTAGCAAAGGATGCACCGAGTGAGATCGGGCTTGGGCTCGTGGATGGCCCCAGAGGTGACAAAGTGTTGTTCACTTTTAGTAGATACAACAAATGGCCTCATAGATGGCTTAGGTGACGAGCCTATATCAGCAGACACAGGCCTAGCTATAGCCCGTGATACTAGAGCGAGATAGGCTGAGAGTAGAGCATGTCAGGCCAAGATAATATTTTCGAGTCTCAACAGAGATAAGCATCTTCCGATGCATGAGGGCACAAGATGGTGACTTCCCGACACACAAATATTTAGCTATAGAAGAGGGCCAAGCATCCTACTAAATATCATTCAGACTTGAGGAAGTGCGACGAGGTTGGGAAAACCTTCTTATAGCCAGCAATTAGCAGTAGGGACTAGGTCCGAGAGGCCCTAGGCCTACTCGGGAGCAGCCATGGCCAGTGAGACCTAGTGATGCTCGTGTTATGCCACCACCACGAGACAGACCAGCCACCCCATCTGAGGGCTCGAGTCAGCCTTGATGATTGTATTTTCACATACGCCTCTTGATGAAGGCTATGAGCAAATTGTGCTCGATGTACACCATTCTTTATTTATATAGCAATTTTGACACATGCCTCTGATGAAGGCTTTTGTATTTGGTGATTTTATGTATATCATCTCTTTTTACGCCTCTGATGAAGGCATTTTTGATGTATAGTAGTGATGTATACCCATTTTTGATATAGATATACCACACACATGTATATATATATATATATATATATATATATATATATATATATGGACATTCTTTTGACATGACATATGTGTTTATGAGATGTTGGACATTATTTATTATTTCTTGATGGAGTTCATGGATAGATAGATGTGTTTGTGATATATCCTAATTTGATTTGACATGTTTGTGATATATCCTAATTTGTTGATGTATTTCATGTGTTTTGATTTCCATATGATATATCTCATAGTTATATCAAATGTATTTTCTCATGTGATGTGTCGACTTAGTGGATGAGAAGATATGATGATATGGGTGTGGGGTGGATAGATTTTGATATTCACGGTCCCTCTTGCCCCCATTTGATGATACGATATGTGATGATTAGCTTAGCATTCATGTATGATGTATACTTATCTTTTTCTTGATATATGATATATAGATGATGTTATATGTGATGATATTGATGGAAATATAATGATGTGATAACAAAGCAATGCACATGTAACAAGAAAACACAATCAAATGCCAACAAAGAACACAATGAACTAATACAACCAATGTATCATGACTCATTATCATGTAAAAACATACTTCAATATGTACAAGTAAGAATAAATCTAATCTAATCAAGAAAATATGAATCCTAACAAAGCATGCCTAAGAAAAAGACAAAACCAATGTACAAACATGAAGCAACTATACAAACAATCAAGAAAAGAAAGAAACAAGACAATGCAAGTAAACTTAAGTAAATGTTTTTGTAAGATTTGTTTTGTAAGACAATTTTCTATTGTTTAGGTTTCCTAACATTTTTGAATGTTTTTGTGTTTTGTGAAACAATGTTATATTGTTTTTGTGTTTTTCCCATAGTTTTCCGTAGCTTATACAATGTGTAACCAAGAAAAGTGTGGATGCCCTAGCGTTAGATGGGTAATATCTCACGAGCACCTTATCGGATGACCACCCCTGCAGCTTTGTGAGTTCAAGTTTTAGCTTGAGGGCCTTTTGGAGAAAGGCCTTATCCATCCTAGTGTATCCCCTGGGGTGCACTAGTGATATTTGTGAAGAAGAAGGATGGATCCTTGTGGTTATCTAATGATTACCACCAAATTGAATAAGGTAACGATCAAGAATCGTTATCCTCTTCCTCGTATTGATGACTTGTTTGATCGTAAGAAGGAGACATTGTTTTCTAAGATTGATCTCAAGTCAAAGATACCATCACCGAGGATCTCAGAGGCGTACATTCATAAGACCACCTTCCACACGAGATATGGGCACTATGAGTTCACATTGGTGCCTTTTGGTTTGACTAATGCCCCCACAAAGTTGTTCATGAGTTCAATGAATGGGGTACTTAGGACCTTATTAGATCACTTCGTGCTCATCTTCCTCGATGACATTTTGATATACTCACGCATTTAAAGTAAGGTATTGATATCAAGATGATATTGATATAACACGCAAAGCGGTAACATGTAGCACTCTTCAAAATTGAGTTAATAATAGAGTCGAACTAAAAGCTTAAAGTATAACTACTTAATTTTTAGAATGTGTATAACGTAACCTCATAATATGGGTATTTAGGTCAAGTTTACAAGAAACAAGACGTAAATACCAAAATTATAATGATACGATATAAACAAGGTAACCTTTTTAAGGAAGCTCAAGATGATGAACCATACCTAACTACGATGATGATAATCGACATGGGTATCAAGATGGCAAAGGCTACCAATGATATGAATACACCTCCACACACTTTAGATGTTTAACTTACCCAACCACAAACATGGATGGGCGTAAACAAACAAAAAAGTGGCAGAAATAATCGATTGGTAACACAAAGGTAGTCACCCTTCTTTTGATCAACAAAGTGTTAAAAGAATGTGAAGGAAGTAGATCAAAATGGGGATGAAAAATTCTAGCTTTACTTTGGCAGAGTTTCACCTCGCCCTAAGGCAAGTAAAAAACTTAGCGAAAGTACCGCATGACACGTTTTTTGATGATGGATGGCTCACAACTCAATACTATTTTGAAATGGTCAAAGTGGGCTCCTGGCCAAAGAATATCTTCCTCGGTGGTTCTCTTGTCCTAGGTGTTACAAAGTTGTCTTAAGTGAGTGCGATTTACCCAAATAGTCCTGACTATATTGGGAGTATCTCGGCTTTACTTTACCCCCTTTGAGCACAAAGGGAAACTAGTGTGTCCATGTGTGCTCTCACTGGGGTTGCCATATGGACAACCATTAACACTATCTCACAAGGTAATACTAGTCAAGTAGGTAGTGCGGAGCACTTCCCGCTTTGTCCACAAAGTTCCTCTGTGTGGACTACTTTTGGGGTTCCCGTACCACCCCCATTGTTGAGCTTAAGGTGTTATGCCTAAAGGGGTTATATGTTCTAGTTGGGCGGATGGGGACGTACTCCTTTTTGAAACTTGCAATACAAATGTTTTCAATATGTTGTTCTTTTTATCTTGTTTAATTTAGATGTGGTTTGCTTGAACACCTTTTGGCAACATGTATGACAATTGTATTAGTAGTTTTGACTTTGTTTTGATTCCACCTTTCTTTGACAAGCACATTTTTGGTCTCGCACAAAGAGTAAACATCATTTGTGATTCTCAATATCATCCAAGGATGCAAGAGAAGAGCATATGTGATGTTTCCAAAAGTTCAAGAAGATATCAAGTGGAAAAACAATTTAATTCAAACACACCAAGTTAAACCATTCCAATTCAGATATTCCTAACAATTTCAAAGCATCAAAAATACCTAAGGATCATTTATGATTACCAAGATCACCCCAAGGGATGCGAGGGAAGAGCATACGCAACCTTATTCTTATAAGACAATATGTAAAGGTTTATCTAATGTAGAAAAACATGCAAACATACAATGCAACAATAAGCATTAATTAGATGAAACCGCAAAGAAGTTAGCAAACTAGTACCGTAATTTTAAGAACACGTAAAGATACCTATGACCTGATTTGGACGTGTGCGCACGAGTTAGGTGGATGCGCCACTATGTATTTTCTAGCTTACAAGGCACCACTTACTGCAAGCCACCGTAAAGGCATGTGCGCTAAGATAAGGGCGTGCGCCAATGAAGTAAACAACAACATTAGGATCTAACAGAGTGCCTACACCACTCGCAGAGGTGCTCGCACTATGATTAGGTGTGTGCACCACAACCGATTAAATTAGTGCCAAATTTTTACAGAGCACCTACAATACTGCGTAAAAGTTCTTGTGCCACTGTGAGAGACGCCGCACTGGGTTAGTGTGTATGCGCTGGTCCTGATAGATTTTCGTGTTACAAGTTGAAGGTACAATATGAAATGGCATCTACACCTCGGTTAATGCGCCAACACCCCGGTTAGGGTATGTGTGCGGGGTTAGTGCATGTGCACTAGGGTCCATAAATATATATTCAAGGTTCGATAGTGCACCTACACCACTTGGTAGGTGCTTACACTGAATAAGTGTGCCCGCACTCAAGTTAGTGTGTTTGCGCTTACTCCCGCAACCAAGTATGAAAAAAACACAACAAATCTCACAATACCTCAAATTTTAACAAGTTAGCTTGAAATTGGTAAAGAACCCATTAAAATGATAACTATGAATGAGAACCTACACATATAATATTAGCAAAAATCCCAAGAAATTGAACATTAATTACTACATATGGATATTAAAGGTTAGCCAAAACAATAGATGTAGACACCAAATTCGTGTCTTACGACCCTCGTGACCCGCATCCCATTTCGCAACCTAACCTCATTACCTAAACCTTACACAATTATTTATTAATTACCTCAGTAATTGATAAATCCACCATCACCTTACCCGCCACCTCATTTGCCACCTCATCATGACCTAGCCCTAACCCTAAAATAACCTAATTAAGACCTATGACTTGGTCTAGACTCACATCCATAACTAATGCCTCCTTACTCACACCCCAAACCGACCTTCTAACACCACTTGACCAAGCCCGCAATCGATCTCTCGGGAGAAAGGCGGGAAGGTGGGCTATTTTACTAAAAATAGCCTACTTTTTCCTTACCGATGCCGGTGCCTACTCGACCACCGCTCTGCTACGTGAACCGCCATCGGCTACCCTCGTAAATGGCCTCCCAAACCAAAAACAAAGGATCGAAATTTCATTTTTTTGGATCAAAGGAAAGGATTTTGAATCAACAGAGATCATTGGGAGCGAAAATGCAGAGTCCAGATCTTCACTGACCGAGCAGAGACGAGTGAAGAAACCAAGTGTTTACAAAGAAAGGAGATCAACTTGCATCTTTGTCAAAACCAAGAAGTCACATCTTGCATGTCCTCTCGTTATAAGATTTCTTATGCTCTTTGAATCACAGTCCTCCTAAATCCATTCTTGGATCCACTACCCAACGTGTTATTACCTCTAACTATCATTCATCTACCTCTCATCACCTTATTTTCTAAATACCACCTATATACACCTTACAAACAACACGACTAGCCCATAAAGTGACCAACCTCATTGCATCCTATAACCCACCAGATCGGTTATCGCGTGAACGGCGCAAGATCGTTGCTATCGAATCGACATCGGTTCCTCTCGATCAAAACCAGAAAACCAGCCTTCTCCTACCCGTTTCAACCAAGTAATCTAATTGATATTTTGTAGTCATTTGTGTTAATTCATATTAGCAGTGGAAACCACCACCTTCGAAAGGAAGTTTTATATTTCCCTCAGGCCCAAGGCGCTTCTCATTTATTGTCTAATCAAAATCTTGTGGTCTTGTGTTGTTATTTGCAGTAGTCCTTCCAAGACAAAAGGAGTTCTTCGCAATCAGCCCGATCTTTCTCTACGGTACGCGCGCACACCGTCTCGACATTCTGCAGGGTATTCCTCCAGCCCCTAACCTTATCTGTTTCTAAAAGGAACGAATCATTCCGAGTGAAACATTTTGTAATGACTTATGTGGGACCCATCTTGGGTTTCTTTCTCTTGCTTATTTTCATTTTAGGAAGCATACTTGTTGCTGCTTTTGTTATATATTTCGTAAAGAATTTGTCTTGCTTTCCTAGTTTCGCATTAGTGAAAGTCATCTCTCTTGCTTCATCGAACATAATTTTCGATTTGGGTTTAAAAACGTGCATCGTATCTCGCTTTTGTCATTTTTTCAATTCTAAAGTGAGTAGATTAAGTAATGTGTCATACACGTGGGGGTGATATCCACGGTATTGACAGACGAGAAATTAATCTTACATTCACCGCACAACACATACCGAATCACTTCACAATTAACACAACAGCTCAAACATCCCCCTTTTCCGCGGTATTCCGCCGCCTGATTGAGGTAACCTTATAAGCCAAAACAACTTGACATTTCCCTTAAGTCTCTTGTTTAGGAATCGACATCATTCTACGCCTAAAGGCATAAGCCCACGATAATTAAAATTAACCCTAGGTTAATCTCTACGATTTGTGTGTGCATCTTGCTTATTTTTAGTCCCGCTTTCTTTCTCATACACTGCCTTCTGTGATCAATAATCGACAAGTATACTAAAACGTTGTTAAAAATCAAATTAGCAACCTTTTTATATCTTGTTAGCTTGAGACTTTTACACCGGCATTGGTTACTCCGACCGACGCCGCAGGTTATAGTGTAACCGATATCGGTTACTAGACCGATATCAGTTAATCTCTTTTCCATTCCCGACAAACCAAGAACCTACCAATTTCACCATTCTAAGGCTGTTTCATGTCTTGATAGATTGAAACCCCACCGTGAACACCTTTCCATGGTTGTTATCACTCAAAGCAAGCCGCCGCCATGGTTTCACATGCTTGCTCTATTTCTTTACCCGAATCACCCTTCGCATTCCGTGGGGAATCCTACAGACACCAGGTGAGATCCCCCAAATTCCTGTGAGGGAGACAAGGACTTTGCAAGTTTGGATGCTAATTCTACAAGCCTGCACAATATTATTTGTCCCATACCCCGACCGTACGCCCGATGGTCAGCTCCTTGTCTGGTATGCCTATTAGTATAGCTGCTCATTTAGCTCCCACTCCGCCCGATAATACCGCCGCCTCCTCGCATCTCTAGCCCCGTCTCCCAATCCGATAGCTTCAGAGGTTCATACGACTCAAATTGGATTTTCTTTAGCCAATCTTGGACCCACATATCATTACCACCGACTGCCCCTACCTCATCTCTCTTACTACTCCATTCATGACTTGCTCTCGCCACCTATCCACACGAGCTTTCCTTCTCAAGCTCCGCCTACCTTCTCATTCCCATACACGTATCCAAAGAACCTCAACACCTTATATGGGACATCCCTATTCTCATCGCCTCAACATATTCATCCTCCATACCTTATCAACACTTAACTCCACCATTGTCCAAAGGAGGCCCTTGGCCCAATTTGCCTCCATTTGCCAAGCAACCGCATCATCATCTCATCCAACCACAGATTTCATCAAACAAATGATGGACAAAATGCAAACCCGGAGGCTTCTATTTCAGAAGTCGTAGCCTGACATACGAGCAAGTTTGTCGGGAGCCCATTCACCTTCTTCGTCCCCTTCATTCATATCCTCCTCAATGGGAGTTGTCAAATTTACTCGCTTTTAATAGTAAAGAGGATCCTCAACAACACTTGCGATCATTTAGACATGCTTGTTATTTGATTGCCCATGATGATGCCTCGTTACTCCACACCTTTCCCATGTCCTTATCAGACCTCGCCTTGAGGGTACAAGGTGCTTTAACCCAGACTCAATCTTCTCTTTTAACCAACTAGCCCAATCTTTCTTGGATCTTCTCCATTAACATTGCTAAGAAAGTATCCATCACCGACCTTTATGCCATTCGACAATTCAAGACGAATCTATCATGATTTCGTCGACGATGGCGCGCCTTATCAACCAACTTACATATGCCGCCTCGATCAACTTATCGAACTTTTCACGGGCATGTGCTAAGCACATTTCTCCTACTCTCCAAATTCAAACTTTCCGTACATTCGATGAAGTTTTACATGGCTCGAAAACTAGAGATTCGAGCCTTAGAGGAAGAGAAATTACGGTCACAGAATAAAAACCCCAATTTCCGAACTCCCGATTCTACTAATAAACCAAATACCATCACTCCTCACGCGTCCACTTCTTCTAAATCAAAAGGAGCTGTCCACGCGGTGATGGTTAAATCTCAAGCACTGCCTCTAATGCCACACCAAAACTACCTATAAGTACAAAGCCGAGCCTATCAACTACACTCCCTTGGGAGAAACATATGGTGTGATATTGAAAAATTGCTCAAAGCAGAGCCATTACATTACCTCTGTTAAACCTCATTCCGGGTTTGATTCCACTCGCGCCATACCTTCTGGTACAAAGAAAATGACTTCGTAACTTTCAGTGTAAAAGGACATAGTCATGAAAACTGCAAGATGTTGAAAAACATAGGTGCAGAAATGGTCGATGCAGGGATATAACCCTCGATAGTCCTAATGCCCCTGCGCTAACCGAAATTTGAAAATCTTCAACAAACCATTCCCGAATCACTCTCCCAACTGAAACACAAACCAGATATCTTAGCCGAGGAGAGTGTTCATGAGATCCATGCGATCTTCGATACCGGTACCAAAAGCCTCTATCAAGAAAATTTTGAATCAAGCCTCTTCACTAACACAGAGCCCAAACCTCCTTTACCACCATCGAACCAAAGCGAAATCATTCCTTTACCCATAAGGAGTTAAGCCGCCTGCACTCCTCTTCCCATCGATGAATCGCTTATACCACATCCCTACAAGACTGCTGAATAGATGTTATCTAATCTATCTATTTCCCGACTAACACTTCTACCACTTGTTGCAGACAAGAGGAAGGTACGCCACTCCTTTTGACATCCTTAGACGAGAAATCTCTTGCACCGACATCACCAAATTCTTTAACCATGATGGATCCTCTCGAACACGCCTCTTACCTATTAGTTCTTCATCACCTAAATCTTTTCAACAACCGGTTGACCCTCTTAACATCTATTGATACAAGATGCCTCATCTACTCACTTGTATCACACCCACAAAGTGGACTCGGAATCACAACCCACCTTTTCCGTACTCAAATTTACAATTCAAGCCTCAAGACCTGCCATTCTCCGGAGGATAGAAAATGCCTATGGGAACTTTTGAGTACGCCATATTCTACTCAAATGCAAATGACCGATCCGAGAACTCCACCATATACCCGAAGTGTTTACAAAAGCTTAAAATGCCCATGTTCTCACCTTCACCCCCTCACCTCTACCAAATGCCTCGCTCCACTTCTATTAACTTAGCCAAATCTTCCCCCTACGCTTGGGACCTTACCCATACCCGGGCCTAACACACCCGCCTAAGCGACTAGATTTGTCCAAGAATAAAGCCGCCCCGCCACCTAGAAGACAAGCTCAATCCGTGCCTCTATCACAATCAAAACCATCATCGTCACACCTACCTTCCATATTGGGACCTCATCCTTCCACCTTGCATCAATATATCATACCTCCTGCGTTTTTTCTTCAAAACGACCTCCACGCCTTTCGCACCTATACAAAGATCTAAGGTATATCAACATTATCACCCCACGTATCCTGTCCACCCATCAACCCTAAACAAACTCCATCATCAAAGGATTTATTTTCTCATCACTCCCTTTCTCCGTGGTTGTTTCCCCGCTACCACGTCATCTGTAGCCTCATCATCTAACCAGCCGAACGTAGCTCCTGCGCCAAAGAAACCACATTTGGTGAAAACCATGTGTCAACACCCCTTGGCTAAACCACCACCCGTACGAACCAACCACGCCCAAACATTACCGAAACCCGCACAACCAATGCCCTCATCCTCCTCCGATTTTGACCCACTCAAAGGATCTTACGCCAAAATCCTTGCTATGTTGGTGGAGAATGCACCATTTCTCTACCCCCACTTAGACCTTATGACCCTTCTAAACCTTGCCCTATAGGTTACGATGAGTCTAAAATCTGCGCTTATCACCACACACACCAGGACATGATGTGGAGGGATGCGAAAGCTTTAAAACCATCCTTCATCACTACCTCTCCCGGATAGAAAGGTTAAGAAAGACAACTTACGAAGGAGAGACCTTTAATTTCCATTCCCTCTCCTATACCATCTATCCCCGCCTCACCACGATCTATCATTATTACAACCCCACCTCTTGAAGACCATAATTTATCCCAACCATCTTCCTCATCTCAAGTTTACTTAGATTAATATGATTAGTGTTGCTACTCGTGCGCAGAAAACAACGAGAAAGAGAAAGAAAGCACACCCGCATCCTCTCTTTCTCCGCTTCTAAGCATCCCGATGCACCACCACCCAAAGTGGTTATTCGTGGACTCGCTTACCCGCTCTCTAATGGAGTTGCCCATCGAGCCATGATCAAACCTTTCACCAATCACCACAAAATGACACTATATGATCCATTCAGATCAATCTCACCGACAAGCTCTCGTTGAAATTCTTCAGTGGGATCGAGGTCTTACCTAATGAAGCCCTGCGCTATTGCCTCCATTCTAACACCCAATCACGTTGCCTCTCTCACCAAACAAACCCACCGCCCCAACCACTTCGCCTCTCGTACACAAGCTGCAGCAATGGGCTTTCTCAAGATGAAATTGTCGATTTTGGTACAGTAAGATCCCGACCCTTCCCTATTCATCTCAGCTTACACGTCAGGGACATTCTTACAGACGCCGTGTTATGATTGACGGGTGCTAGCCTAAACATCATCTCTTCAAAATCTTTTCAACAAATGAATATCCCTTCTAGCTACATGTGTGCCAAAATGTTTCACTTTAATGATTCGCTCCTTTAGAAACAGATAAGGTTAGGGGGCTAGAGGAATACCCGTAGAATGTCGAGATGGTGTGCGTGTACCGAGAGAAAGATCAAAGCACTAATTAAGAAGAACTCCTTTTTGTCTTGGAAGGACTACTGCAAATAAGAACACAAGACCACAAGATTTTGATTAGACAATAAATGAGGAAATCGCCTTGGGCCCAGAAATATAAAACTTTTCGAAGGTGGCTGGCATTTCTGCTAATATGAATTAACACAAATGACTCGCAAAATATCAATTAGATTACTTAGTTGAAACGGTAGGAGAAGGTGGTTTTCTCGGTTTTGATCGTGAGAGGAACCATGTTTGCTATCGATAACGCATGCCGGTATGGCGATAACCGATACCGGTGGGTTATAGGATCTGTAGGTTGGTCGCTGACATGGGCTAGTCGTGGTTGTTTGTAAGGGTCAGACATAGGTGGTATTTAGAAAATAAGGTGATGAGAGGTAGATGAATGATAGTTAGAGGTAATAACACGTTGGGTAAGTGGATCCAAGAATGGATTTAGGAGGACCGTGATTCAAAGAGCATAAGAAATCTTATAACAGAGGACATGCGGAGATGTGACTTACTTGGTTTTGAAAAAGATGCAAGTTGATCTCCTTTCTGTGAACATCTTCTCGTTTCTTCACTGCGTCTCGCTGGCCAAGTGAAGATCTGACTCTATTTTTCACTCCCAATGATCTCTCACGTTGATTCAAAATCCTTTCCTTTGATCCAAAAATGAAATTTCGATCCTTTGTTTTTGGTTTGGGAGGCCATTTCAGTGGAACCGATGCCGTTCCTACTACCACCACCGTCGGCTACTTATTGATCTCACTGCAGCCATGAGATGCTCTCTCATGGATGGCTTTTCAGATACAACCAAATTTTGGTTGCTTCGCCGATCAACACAAAACCGCCTTCATAACTCCTCGGGAACCTTCGTTACAGGTGTAATGCCATTCGGCCTTAAGAATGCTGGTGCCACTCTATCAACGGCTATGACCTACATTTTCATGACATTATGCACACTATCCTTGAAGATTACGTTGACGATCTTCTTGGCAAGTCTAAACATCGCAGGTGAACATCTCGATGTTTTAACCATTATTTTGACCGCCTACTACAATATTCCATTGCCTTCAACCAAAAGAAATGTGTCTTTGGTGTCCTTTTCGAAAGCTTCTTTGTTTTATCATCTCTTTGCATGGCATCGAGGTCGCATCCATCTAAAGTCAAAGCTATCATAGAAATTCCCCACCTACTAATCTCAAACAATTGCGTAGCTTACAAGGTAAGTTACAATCTATCCGACGCTTCATCTCCCAACTCTCGGATCGATGTCAACCTTTCCATCACCTCCTTAAAAAGGACATTGAGTTTCAATGGAGTGAAGAGTGCCACCAAGCCTTTGAAGCTCTCAAAACTTATCTCTTGCAGCCCACCCGTGCTTATCCCACACCTCAAGACGACCGCCCTTTCTACCTTTACCTTCCGCCACCGACCACACCGTAGGGGCCATGCTCGCACATCGTGACTCAAAATCGAGAACAAGCCGCTTATTATATAAGTCGTAGACTTTGGTGGATTATGAGAC